>MPUH01000174.1:0-90370 GCA_001970955.1 Stentor coeruleus | reverse complement strand
AAGAAAGGAAAGTGTGCAGGAAAAAATAATAGATTTTTAAGATTTTGAATCAGATTATGTGAGAAAACAAGAAAATTAAGATTAGAATGAAATTTAAGGGATGCTTGAGTTTGGTCGATTAGGCAATCAGAAATTATTTTTTGTTTGGAGATAATGAAAACTCAAGAGTGCAAAGAGCACCTAAACTATGATTATAGTGAAGTATATGTAATAGCTTTATTTACTACTAGGAAAATAGGATTGCTTTTTGCTGTTTCTTGGTGAAATTACACTCTCATAATCTTAAGCCAATTGCACCTTTTATATGCAATAGTTCACTCAGTTAAGTGTGGCTTTTAGTACTTCGGATTCATAATAAAGCGCTTATTGAGAATCAGGAATAGACAAATATTAAGTTGCATCTTTTTCGTTGTATTCGAATCAGATGGAAATTGTTAGAATGGCTAGAGCGATTTCAAATATGATTGATTTGTGTGTTAGAAGCTTTGATCATGTTAAGCATTAGAAACTGAAGAATAATAGTTCACTGATAAGCAATTAGGATTAGAAATATGAAATGCTTTATATAGTTAAAGAGATATGATTATAAATTTAAAATTGATGCTGATGCTAAGACTTTATAGGAAGTATGGGGTTGCAAGATTACAATAAAGTACTTGAATTATAATATAAGAAAGAGATATTTTTGAATTCAAACATTATTATTTGATGCTATAAGTTTGGTAGCATTATAGTAATTTCTATTAAGATAATTGCATTAAGATCTTATAAAATAAAGTTAGCTTATAATATACTAGTTTTTAAAATAAACTTAAAATAAAAATCTTAATAATACAATATTAATTTCTTCATGTAGTTAATCTTAAATCATCATATAAAATCTTTCTCACAATTATAATGTGGATATTGTCATTACTCCTAATAGCATCAGCTGATATAGACTATCTTTCTTTCAAAAGTCCTTTACTTCCTACTCATGCTGACAAATTTCAAACCTTAGGTGACGCGATGCCGATGCGTAAATTCGTCAGACTACATCCCCCAAAGCAATATAGTAATGGAGCTCTAATCTCAACAAATTCTATAAACCTTACAACCTATGAAATAGAGATTATAATAAACTCAGGTTCAGGGACTGAGCTTGAAGATATCGGTCTTGGTATTTGGCTAACAAACTCTTCATTTCACATAGGGAACATCTATGGTCTAGCAAGTGACTTTCAGGGAATTGGGGTTTTTGTTGACGCAGCTAAGGAGTCTCTATACCTATCCGAGATTTATTCAACCTTTGATTCATCAAAAATATTTTCATCACCATCATGTCAGTTTTCAGTAAAAAATAAACAAATATTGCTTCAAATCAAAGTAAAAGATTCAAAAGTTGAAGTTTGGATTAAAGAAAAAAAATCCATAAAATGTGTCGAGGTATTAGCCACATAGGCTCAAGTTCAGAACATATATCAACCTATATTAGGCATAAGCTCATATAGTGGGAATACAACAAATTCTGTGTTTGATATACTACAAATAACAATAAATGAACTTGAAGATGAAGAAAAGGTGAATCAAGCTTTAATAGCTTTAGAAACTAAATATATTGAAGATATCATTACTTTAGAAAAAAAGTCTTTTGACCTTGTTGACTCTATAACTTATTTAACAATATCAACTGAGTATCAGGAAATTATCAATCAAATCACTATAATCAGACAAAAGTCCTATTCAATTGCCAGCAGGTTTGCAAATTTGAGAGAAAAACTTGGGGTTTTGCATATTGATGACTCTTTTACAAGGATGTCTAATGAAGAGATTGCTAAGCTTAAAGACTCATTTGCTGAGATTTATAGTAAACTTGAGAGTATCACAAGTTTTATTGACTCGAAAAAGGTTATATCTGAAGTTTATGAAATTGTAGAAAAACAGTATCAGCAAACATCGAGTCATGGAGAAGTGTTAAAGAGGGAATTTGATTTATCTGATAAGAAGTTTAAAGAGTTTGATGGGATTTTTGAAAGTGATAATAGGATTATTTGGGTGCATGTTGGCATGATTTTTTTGGTAGTTTGTGCTTGTGTTTTATGCTGTAAGGTTTGGAGTATTGAGAAGATACATACAATAACTTGATGCTGAAAATGTGTTTTAGAATAAGCGATTTTTTAATTGAATGTTTATATTAAAATGAAAATGTTATGCTTTATTTAAGTTTATAAAGTTCATATAATAAAGGATATTTTTGTAGGTAATGCACTAACTTAAACTTAGTTAATTATAATTTTGTTTATTTTTGAAATTATTCCATATCTTTTGGGAAAATAGTTGATTGTGATAAAACCTTTTTTTGGTAGATGTCTTCTTCTTCACCCTTCACAATAATCATCCATTCTAATCGACTGATTTATTTGATAGGTGTATTCTTGAAATTTTAATTTTTTCCCTTTGCGTCTTGAGGATTGATGACTTTCGTGCATTTTTATTAATTTCTTCACCAGAAAATGACGATTATAAAGTAAATATATCTACTATTAATTGTTTAAAACTAAAAAGACTAGAAAAATTGTAGGGTTCACCTTATTTCGATAATAAAGAATAGTATTAATATAAAATCTAATATAAAATCTATAAAAAATGCTAAAAAGTAAGCTAAAACAGTATAAAAATGGTTCCAACTAGAATATAAGGTTACTTTAAATACAATTTCAGAAAAAGTGTCTATCAAAGGCATATCTAATAAAAAAGTTATTACACCAAGGTTTCAAATGTAAAATTACTCCATAAATATGAAGACCATATTTTCCTAACATCCGCATAATTTTACTACCAAAATAATTATCTACATTATTTTTTAATTAGGACTTTGACGCATATTGAATAATAAGCGAATGGCATCTTCTTCTTTTATTAAAATCCATAGCATTACTAACACTTGAATGCAAATTCTGCTCACTATCATTAGATTCCCAATTCAATCTAAACTGCACATCACTTATCTCATCATCTGGAACTGTATCTTTCATATTTTCCCCATTAAGCCCATTATAACTATTTAATTTTATACATGATTCTATAATTCCTTCAACATCTAAAGAAATGTTTCGGAGTTCTTCAATAAATCCAAGAATTTGATCGAAGGCTTTACTTTCTAAAGTTTTTTTAAGGTTTTGTAATATTGAGATAGTGAGGTTTGTCATAAAGTTTAGGTTTGTTGCTAGGATAACATCCCATAGTCTTATAACTACTTGATATTTAAAGGAATATGAAAATAAAGTCATAAACCATTTTGTAATCCACAAGTTGTTGTCGAGTTCAATGTTTAGAAAATGGTTATGTAAAGATGGGATTTTTTCCTTAAAAGTTTTAGAAAAAGTTTGTATCAACTCCATAACTTTCGGAAAGTTCGGCTCAAATAAAGCTTTCCCATGAAGCTTTTGAACCATGGCATCCATCATAGCTGCAGCTTCTTCTATATTCCCATTAGATGTTATAAGTAAAATCCCAGCAAGATAATTCATTCCTTGACAATACCCAAGTTCTGGATTCATATAGACAAAGCTTTTTAAGACTTCCCCAAGATCTTTAGTATGGTTCCCATTTGCAAAAAAAGGATGAAATGGAAAAGTTCTATCAATGTCTTTTTCAATTAACTGGAGAAATTCAGGGTCAATGTTTATATTTTCTGGTTTTTTTACAACAAAGCCAACACATGATTTCCAAACTTTCCATCGTATATCATCAGGAGGTCCAGAAATTAAAAGTCTCTTAAATCTACTTGGGAACTGCTGACTAAAATGAGATATAGGGTCTTTAAAATAAGCAAAGTCTTTTAAAATATTTTCCCAGCATCTTCTCTTTTCTTTTTCTGAAACCCCTATTTATTTTTTTTAGAAAATCATAAAATAAACATTTAAAGGTTAAATTTATATATAAAAATGAGATATAGGGTCTTTAAAATAAGCAAAGTCTTTTAAAATATTTTCCCAGCATCTTCTCTTTTCTTTTTCTGAAACCCCTATAATAAGAATATCAGGAGGACTTCCAGGAGATTTATGTCTCACTGATCCTACCTTTTTAGTGCATGAACAACATCCTGAGCCCATTTTGTTAATTTTTGGTTATTATAAACCATGAATATATTAATCATAAATGCAAATCTTTAAATCTTTGTCTCTGTCAATAAATTAATTCTTTATTTCAATAAAAGATTATTTTAGATATATGAGAAAGATAAAAAGTAATATTTTAGTAAGACTTATAGGAAATTATTTTTGATAAAGTACTGAGAATTTAGGATATAAGAATAAATATACAACTTAGGTTAATTAATGATGGTATATAATATAATAATCCAAACATAATAAATAAACTTGGGTATGAAAGTATATATGACATTTATAATGGGTATATTTAATCTGATGTTAAAAATAATCACAAAACTTTTCATTTGTCTCAACCTCATAATCAATCATCCATATCACTACACCTATTATAAATTTCTAACTTAACCTTTTAGCAAATTACTCATAATCATGCATATCAAAAAAACCATGCCGGTTTATTTCAACTAATATCTTACCCTAACTTTCTAAAAAAAGAATATTTCCTTCTTATAAACTTCTTTTATATAAAATTTTCAATCTTAAATACTCCAACAATTTTTTCAGAAACTCCAACTAAACTTCATACTTAGCCCGCTTTATAAATATGAAATTTTCGGAAGATTTCGAAAAAGACAACTCCTGGATCTCAATTTCATCAATAAAAAAAGCTGCCAATATATCTGCAGTCATAGAGACCTTCCAAAGCGAAACCACCCTACCTTTAAACCTAAGTACTTCATCAAACTGGGAAATCCATGAAAAATCCCTTGAATCAATATGCAATACTTCTATCAACCAAACATATACAGCTAAAGAAAGTTGTAAAACCCCTTCTTACTCAAGTTTACTAAAAAAAATCCTCATCCTCAATGAGGAACTCAGCATTTTATCCTCCCAGCTACATTTTGCTAATAAAGAAATTGAGCGGCTAAGCACCCATATTGAAAAGCAAGAAAAAAGCCACACAATAAAAATCCAGTTCATGCAAGAGCAACATGAAAAACGTTTACAAAAAAGTAAAGCTGATCTTGACTTCTTATTAAAAGACCTTAATATGAAATCAGCTGCACTTCTTGCTGAAGAGTTTCTAAAAAAGCATTCAGAAGAAGTTCAAGAATTGAAAAATTTCTATGAACAAAAAATAGAAGAAATGAAAAATACCCATGAAAGTGAGCTTATTTTTAAAGAACTAGAACAAGAGAAGTCAGTTAATGGACTTAAACAACGTTTTTTTATATATTTGGCTGAAATTGAGAAAAGATTTAATAAGCAGTTGGTTGAGCTTAAGAATGAGTACAATCGTGACTGGGTTTTAGGGTGTAAGGATTTTGGGGGGAAATGGGAAGAAGACCAGCAAAGTGATGAAGAAAGAAGTACTATAAATGATTATGACTGTGATAAGTATAAAAAAACAAGTGGCTCTTATAAGGAAAAATGTGGACACAGGATAAAAATTTCGATTTCTGAACTAGTAGAGCGGCTTTCTTGTGAGTCTTGTCTGAGTACAAGAAGAGACTCAAGGTAAATCATGTTATAATACAATAAATTAATATAAATACATGCTTCTTATTCAAAAAGCTCACAAAATCTTTAGTTTCATTATTAAATGATATAATGGAATTTTAGTAAAAAGTCCGACTAACCGGAGTTGAACCGGTGACCCTGGGATTACTACATTTCTACAGTCCCATGCTCTACCAACTGAGCTATGGTCGGATCTATCATTTAACTATATAGTCATTATATATACAACTCTTTTATTGTTATTTAATAAAAAGTCCGACTAACCGGAGTTGAACCGGTGACCCTGGGATTACTACTTTTCTACAGTCCCATGCTCTACCAACTGAGCTATGGTCGGATCTATTATCTAACTATATAGTCATTATATATACAACTCTTCTTAATGTTATTTAATAAAAAGTCCGACTAACCGGAGTTGAACCGGTGACCCTGGGATTACTACTTTTCTACAGTCCCATGCTCTACCAACTGAGCTATGGTCGGATCTATTATCTAACTATATAGTCATTATATATACAACTCTTCTTATTGTTATTCAATAAAAAGTCCGACTAACCGGAGTTGAACCGGTGACCCTGGGATTACTACTTTTCTACAGTCCCATGCTCTACCAACTGAGCTATGGTCGGATCTATTATATAAACTTTTTCTTAGTTTATATATAACTCTATTATATAATTACATAGTTTTTGTATAAAATTCTGAGTATTTTACGGATGTATTCTTATTAAACCTAATTAAGTTATTTTAACTTTTTTTTGCCTTTATACATATAAAGGACTCTTGCTTTACGACTTATAATCGCTACACAGTGCTCGTTGCCTCCAACACCACCTTTTGGAGACTCGTTACCACTTGTTAGGATTTCTTGAAAAGCTTCGGTGTTTCTATCAACTTCCATTTTAATTATATAAGCGGCTAAGAAAAATTTCCCCTTTATTTGATTAAAATTGATTTAAATGTCGACTAGAGAAAAGCCATATAGAGGAAAAGCCCCTGTGATTTTTTTTCAAACTGTTCAGACTGCTTTACAGTCTACATTTTTTCTAGTTAATGAAAGCGGACTCACTAGTTTTGTGTTAAAAGATGAGACGGGAAAAGTTATAAAAGTATCTTTGGGAAGCACACATAGTTGTACATGTGGCGGAGGAAAGACTGAACATTGTGTTCATACCCTTTATATACTTTTAAAAATATTCAGAGTCCTTCCCGATAATCCAATTATATGGCAACTATCATTTATCGACTCAGAAATTAATTGGCTGATTAGAAATCGAGTCAACCCTCACGTGGATACAAAACCGAAAAAGGAAAGAAATTCGGCACAAGCACAAAAAGTTGACAGAATCAACTTGTCAGAAGAATTTGGTTGTCCAATATGCCAAGAAGATTTAAAAGACCCTGAAACTTTGATATATTGTAAGGAAGGATGTGGGCATAATTTCCATGTTAAATGTATGAAAGTATGGGCTGAACATAAAACTTCACAAAAAGATCCAATAACATGCCCATTATGTCGATGTGATTGGGGAAATGGTGTGATAAATGAGCTTAATAAGATATTAAGAAAGGCAAAAAAGAAACCTCAATTACATAGTAATGCAACTTGTATAGGATGTGGGGCAATACCTATTGTTGGGACTAAATATCATTGTGTGATTTGTCCAAATTTTGATTTTTGTTCGAGATGTTATAAGAGTTATCATAAAGAGCATCCATTTATTATGAAAACTAATCCTAATAGTGCTTGGGAAGCTGCTGTAAGGGTTAATAGTGATGCTTTTGCGGGTAGGGATTTTGGACCGGAGGATTATGAAATGCTACAGCAATTAGATGCTAAACCTTGTTTGTCAGAGTATTTATTTTCTTTACTTCCTGACTGTCCTCCTGATGTATGCCATATATGCAAAAGTGATCAACAAACCCGTTGGAAGAAGTTAGCTTGCAGCCATTCAGCCCATGACGTAAAAATTATATAGACTTGTATACTTCAAGCTTTAAGAGATGAACAATATATTTGCAGCATTGATTCTATATCATGTTTCCTAGGGTTAACACCATCATCAAGTCATTTAAAACAAGAAGCCCCACTCAGTATTTCTGGTCTTCATGTTGGAAACCCAGCTTTGGCATTTCGTCAGCGCCGTAAGCCAGCAATAAAACGTCATGAGTCCCACAACGCTCCTATAGCCCATCAACCTGTATTTGATTTACCACCTTTAATAGTTACAAGAATAGGAGTAAGGAAGCCATAAATTTCCCCATCAAGCCTAAAACTTTTTTTAATATAAAAAATCTTAAATTCGTCAAAAGCAAAACTTAGATTCCCAGACTATTTTTCGGGCAATGCATGCTTACTAATCATGCAAGGAAAGTCTTAATTTATACAATTAGAGAAAATGATAAAAGAGAGGACAGAGAATTTGACTGCAATAGGTAGAAATTTTATTAAGATTATTATGAATGTGAATGTGTTGGAAGCCCCATTCGTGGTATTTAAATAAAGGGAAATCATGGTGAAAAGCAAGCATGAGTCTGGAATGATTGAGAATTAATTAATTGCTAGGTTTCATGCTATATGATGTATGAAACGTTCTTTAGAAAAAGTTAAGATTAAGCTTTAGGATTAGGTTAGGTTAGTGATTTTATTTGGTTTTAATTGAAAAGATAAAAAAAATTGCAGGAAAAGACTTCTTTTAGAGGTTTGATGAAAGAAATAACCGAAAACAGATGTTTAAAGTTTAAGCTAGAAGTTATTTTAGATTAGAAACTTTACGATAGGTTATTTTAGCAACTTTGCTAGGTAAAATCCATGATAAATCATCATCATAAGCATTTTTTATCATAGCATGATTATACCAAAGTTTCTCCTTAGTCTTTCTTTTCCAAATTTTTACAACACTTTCTGTCCTCTCCCAAGACTCTTTATGATCTCTAGTCTCAACAATTTCTTCAATAGAAAATCTCATATTTATCCATTTTAAAAACTTAAAATATTGGATGTATATTTTTAACTAGAGTTTCAATTCGATACACTGGTCAAAAGTAAATATTATAGAGAAGAAATCCTACTATTTTTATTATAAAAATTTGCATAATAATTTTAAAAGATTTCCCTAATTTTTGTACCAGGATAAGAATTAGTATATACGAGCTTATAAATGCTATGAAAACTTTTATCTTATAAGTTGCCTTGTATTATTATCTATAATTCTTACATCTTTGTTATTTTTAATGAGATACTTAAGATTTACTTACAGGTTTCTTTACAGATAAATATAGTTTGGAGAAAATAATATTTAATTTGTAGTTAATAATTGGCTTAAATAATTTTAGGATTATAAGGTATAGTTATGTTAATATATATGAGATTATATTATAGTAAATAGTTTATTTACTATATAGTGTAATTTTAATACAATTTAGATTATACTTATTTAGTGTATTTTTATCTGCCATTTGTACCTTTAAGCTATAACTCATTGAAATTTCAATAATAATATATTTATAAATAGTTTAGCAGACTGATTTAAAAAAATATATATTTCAAATCAATCTTTCAAATTTTGTCAGTCATAATAAGAAAGGCTTTAATAAATTTCATATATTTTCAAATATGCTCTTACGAAGACTTTTCACTTCAGCCAAAAGAAAGCTTATCCTCACAGGCACAGGAGTAGACCGTATTGGCTTAGTCAAAGACATAACAGGGATTATCTTTGACGAAGATGGGAACATTGCTGATTCCAGAATGTCTAAGCTTGAAAACAATTTCTCTCTAATGGTCCTCATAGACATTCCTGAAAAAAATTACCAATCATTCCAAGACAAAGTTAAAAAAAGTCGTGAAGACTTAGGTATTCATTTAGATGTGACTGACTTACATCCATTCCCTGCAAAAACTATAGAAATTCAAGACTACAAAGTTTTTATTGAACTTATAGGCGATGATCAGCCAGGGATTGTGTATTCTTTAACACAAATTCTTGCAAGCCAAGGTGTTAATATTGATAAAATTGATACTTTTAGTTTTTCAGCTCCAATGGGTGGGACAACTCTGTTTAAGGTGAAATCAAGGGTTACAGTGAATAAGATTATTGATTTTGACAAGTTTCAAGAGAGTTTGAAAAGCCTTGAGAGCTCACTTGTGGTTGAGATTAAGGTATATAGAGAAGGGGAATCTTCTGATAGTTCCTCGTCAGACAGTTAAATAATATCAATTTTATTATTGAATATTGTGTTGATTTATAGAGAAAGATTAGTTATTTATATGGTAAATGTATGAATTATGTATTTTATATGTAAGATTATATTCTTATATTTGTTTTATGGAAATGTCTGATGACTCTGATTCGACTCCACCTATGTCTCATAAGCATTCTTCAAGCATGCCCCCTGTAATCAATAAATTCTCAACCCTTCCTCGAAAAATTACACGCCAACAATATCCTGGTATTGAATATGAGATGCGTAAACTAGAAAGTATTTTTAATATAAGCCCTCGTTCTTATAGTAAAAAGAGGAAAATGCATGAAGGATTTTTAAAGGGAACTGATAAGACTAAAAAAGTTATGAAATATTCTTTTAGAAGTAGTCTTACTCAAGCTAATGAAGATAATATCAAATTGCTTTTTAAGCTATATAGAAAAAACTATAAAGCATAATTAACGATAATTTGTATTAATTGGTAGAAAGAATGAAATATAAGTCGGATTTTAAAGAAGATATTATTTTAAGTATTGCTTATTATATAAAAAATAATTTTCTAAAATAGTCAACCAGATATCCATGTCTTCATGTTCTCTAGTATCTGAAAGATTTTCAGTATTAGCTTTCCAAAATATCTTGGCCTATCTTTTAGTAATGACTGACAGTTTTTTTTTTTTTTGAGCTTATCATAATATTTTAATTTTTCCTTCTGAGTGCTTGCATCATAGCAAATTATGCTTAATAAGCATAAGTTTTATTTTTAAGTTACTAAATATCAAACCATTTCATCTATATTAATGATGCTTGATAGAGAGTAAGTGAGAATGTGATTTCTATTTTTTTCCAATTATTTATAAAATCCTGATTAATTAAATTAGATTCACAAACTTTATTTTTGTAGGTATTGAGAACTTAGTTCAAAATGATCTAGCTTACCATTTAGATGCTTTTAATTCTAGTAACCCTAATTCCATGGCGACTTTTATTGTTTTTCTTGAAAAAAAGGTCGCTTACTGTGGGATAATCCCGATTATTAAAAAAATGCCTCAATCTAATAGTCTGAACTATTATTTCCTATAAACTATATGATAATTACAATAATAAATATAATTTTATTAGCTTAGAATTAATGAAAAATAGACTACTAATTGGAAAGCATAAAAATATGATTATACTGGTAATACGCCTGTATACTATTTTATGAAATAAAATTCAATAATTGCCTCAATTATTTATACATATATTTTCAAAAACTGATATACATTACACGAAACTAATAAATATTTTATACAATATAATAATCTTTCCAATACAAATATCATGGCGTTATACAATTTTTTTATAATAAGATCAATTCCTTATTTAAATAAGATTCTTAAATCTCCATAATCCATTATAATCTAAAACTCACAAATGTTTTTATAATACTTATTCTGAAATCTCTAAAATTATTTACTCACAGCCTTAGATCATATAAACTTTTTAACTATTTTCAAATCTTATTAACTAAAAAAAGAAACCATTTATATTTTTTATTCAAATGGATGATTTCATTATAAGTAAAGTTTGGGACCTGTCGAAAAAGCAAACGTCTTCAGAAACTCTAAAAATCCTAACAGAATCACATCTTTTAATACAAGTAGCAAAAATTATAATCAACTGTGAAGGGAAATGCATAGAAGGTTGGGGGAAAGTTATAAAAACGGGTTCATTTGTTGGAAGATTTCAAGATAAAAATGTTTGTTTTCTTAAATCAGACAATAATCTTATAAGAGATTATGAAGTTATTTTGGGACAATACTGTATGATAAGTGAAACTGAAGATTTTTTATTAGAATATCCTTTAAAGGCTATGATGATTTATGATTTTTTATTAGAAAAACGATATAAGAATATTTTGCATGTATCAGATTCTGAGGTTTTCAATAAGATACTTGATAAAATGTGCTTGGAATTAAAGGTTAAGATGACAAATACCATGTCAGAGATGGCGTATGATATTATAAAAGTATTGAAATTTGATGCTCTTTTACTTGGAAGCAGAGTTGAGAATTTGCTAACAGCCTTGGATGGTAATGAAGAAATTGCAACTTATAATCAGAATTTGATAAGTGATTATGAAGAAATTGAAAAAAAGGAATTATGCCTAATGGCTTGGGTACTAGGCCTAAGTACATTTAAAAGATCCCACTATTATAACTATATTAAATCCAATAAAGCCCTGTTTAATTTTGATTACGAAACCATAAATAGCATGAACTTAATCCGCGACAATCTCAAAAGCCAAAAAATCAAAGTTCTCATCATTCAACACTTGTTTACATCAATCCCTACAACTGATAAAAATCGTAAAAGCATAGAATTCAAATTACCATTGCATGTTGTCAATAGACGAAGAGGCACATTTTCTTATACTCCAAATGAATCTTGTTCAAGTGTCAATTCAACACACCGATCATTTTTATCTTCAGAAGACCAGATTAATATAAATTGTTTTGAATCCCCAAGGTTGATGTTCCCATATAGTAATTTGCAAGAAGTAATCACAAATGATGCTCCGGTTAAGTCAGAGAAAGTCCAGCTCCATGAAAGTAATTTATCTATTGAATCAACAGATTTATCATTTACTAAAGCTCATGAGAAATTAGTTGAAGATTTTCCTTATGTAGACTATTTGACAGGGCTTATATCAAAATACCGTAACGATAATGTTTTATATGTTCTAAGTTCATTACATCATATTTATACATATGAATCATGTAGGGAGTCTATTGAAGGGACTTATCTAAGGCTATTACCTGACTTAAGTGTTTATGAAGGACAAATGAATGGAACTAAACAGCCACATGGTTTTGGATCAAGATATTATGTTGATGGTTCAGTCTATAGAGGTTTTTGGAAATCTGGTAAGGCTTCAGGACAGGGTTTAATAGTGACAAGTGATGGATTTATATACAATGGGCAATGGAAAAATGGTCTTTATCATGGTTATGGGTCTTTGAGAACTAAAGATAAGGATTTCTGTGAAGGGAATTTTAGATATGGGGAACTTGAAGGTATTGGTATTGAAGTTTTAAGCAATGGTGATAAGTATCATGGGAATTTTTATAATAGTTTGAGACATGGCCCAGGAAAATTGATTTTTAAAAACGGGGTGATTTTCCTTGGGCAGTTTTATGAAGGAAAAATTATTGAAAAAGGGAAAGTTTTTTTTGGTGAAAAAGTTTTTGAAGGGGAATTTGATGGGAATGTAGGCAAAGGAGTTATGGAATATTTGGATGGAAGTAGGTTTTATGGGAATTTGATTGATTTTAGAGAGACTGGAAGTGGATTTTTTGAATCTAGGGGGAAAATGCATAGATGTTTTGCCAGTGATATGGAAATAGAATATTTTAGAGATGAATTTAGTTATGACAGCGGAGATGACGATCTAATTGAGCATTTGCTAGAATGATCATGTAATTAATCATTGTAAAAAGTAGATAAATAGTGTTTTAGATTTTATAAAAAATACAATAATCATTCATAAGCATTCAAAATATGGCATTAAGCATATAGACTAAACTTTAAAATTCATCTAAATCATAATATTACAACTTTATTATGATAATAAACAATTATTATGGAAATGAGTGTCTCCTAAAACTTTATCTAAGATGAAAAAGTTGAATACCCACATACCCTTCATGCAATACAGTAAAAGATAAGCCAATATTAAACTCTAGTGTGCATAATTTTAGCATAACCTGTAGCAAATGTAATAATAAGTTTTATAGTCAGAGCTTCCACATGTGTGATACCAGCAATACGGAAGACTAAATAACGCCTAATTCAACACAGCAGCATGAAAACAGAAAGTATAACATCCTGGCATAAAACAGAGAGTTAAACTCGTATTTATAAATAATCTTTGTTTCTCCTCTTAATTTAGCAGCTAATACTTTTATAACAAAAAAATATATTTTTGGATTTCTGATACTTCACTACATACTTTATTCGATTACTGATATTATGCTTTTATGCATTTCTTTGAATTATAGTAATCAAATTTGAAAACAGAAATTATCTATAATAAGTTAGTCTGAATTTCAATATCCTTCATCTAAGCTTACCTTTTTTCAGCATTCTTCACATCCATTTTCTAAAACCTATTTCATTCTCGTAACAAAACCCAATAACCCAAGTCTTAAACCCACTATCCATATCATCCTAGAATCCAACCAAAAATTCCTTTTATCCCATAAAATTGCCTTCTTATATAATAATGGTGAAGATCATAGCTTTACTTATAGCATGTGCTCTATAAATAAGCCAAAAAACCCCATAAAATTGCCTTCTTATATAATAATGGTGAAGATCATAGCTTTACTTATAGCATGTGCTTGGTCTCTAATTACAGTCCCTCTAAAATTCAACTCTCATCACAGAGACGAGTTAAAACAATACCTGAAAAATTCCCACTATGACAACTTACAAATCGTCCCCCACTCCAAACTTGACAACAACCGCAATGTAAGCTTTATATAGCTCGAATATTCAGGAGCCTTTTACTTCGGCTTACCTCCTCAAAAAATCGATCTTGTTATAGATACAACCTCATGGGACATTTGGGTCCAGTCACCTAGTTGTTTCCCATGTCACGAATGTGATCATAGTTTTGATGCAGGGGTTTCTGAAACATTTAAAAACATAAACCAAACTGTTTTTATAGATTATGTTACTGGTAATGTTACAGGAGATGCAGGAACAGATGTTGTGTCTATAGGAGATGATGATCAATTGACAGCTTTGAGCCAAGCTTTTGTCATAGCTCAAAAAGACTATGGTTTTGATAATATGACAGCAGATGGGGTGATTGGCTTTGGTATGAACATGTCAGGAAACTTCCCACTTTTATTAGAAACTTTAAAGGCTCAAGGGAAAATTAGTGGGTTGATTTTTTCATTGTATTTGAATGACAATGAGTATAATAATGATATACACCCAGAACCAGAGTCTGCGTTAATTATTGGAGGTGTTGATATGCAGTATGCTAAAAGTGAGACAACTGAAGTTGTGTTATTAGAAGTTGAAAATACTAGAGGACTATGGGAAACTGGGCTTACTGGTGTTAAAATAGGTTCAAATAAAGTGACTATAACATCTAAGACTGTAGTTTTTGATACTGGCAGTGGGTATATATCAGCACCTAAAGCTGATGCTAATTCACTTCGTATGTTAATGTATGAAAAGTATGAGAATTGCAATAAAGATAATGAAGGGACTATTGTTTGTGATTGCGAAGATCTTACTGACTATCCTACTATGGATTTTACTTTAAATGATGGGAAAATTTCTAAAGATTTTATTTTACCTCCATCAGCTTATTTCCTTAAAGATGATGATAAATGCATTTTACTTGTTAAAACTGATGAGGTTCTAAAGGACTCATGGAGATTAGGAGGACCTTTTTTAAGAAAATATTATACAGCTTTTGATATGGAAAGTAAGAATATTATGTTTTATCCTGCTAAGGTATCAAAAGACACGTCTCATGATTTTGACTCTTCGGTTAAGTGGATTATTGTATTTTTTGTGGTTCTGCTAATTGTTATTTGTATTGTCATGTCAGTGTTTTTGTATTTGTTCTGTTGTAGACATAGGATGAACTTTGAAGAAACATATAAACCTTTGTTTACTGCAAAATATACATTGCCACCGCATTATCATAGGACCGCTGTGAGAAATGCTAATTCAGGTGAAGTTGTTCCTGATGTGATTCCCACTTCCAGACAGAACAGAGTGTTCCCTGGTATAAGCTCAAAATAACTAGTTAAGTTTTAGTTTATAAANTTCCCACTTCCAGACAGAACAGAGTGTTCCCTGGTATAAGCTCAAAATAACTAGTTAAGTTTTAGTTTATAAAGATGAATTAATTTTATTAGGATAAAGAAAATTAAATACTGAAATTACTTATGAATTTGTACAAGTTTCGCTGGTAATTGAAAATTCGCCTGATTAAGTTTGCAAACCTAAACTTCTGTATAATCATATCATTAAATTGTAAATCATGTATAGGCTAGACTTTATATACTATCATTAAATAAAAAATATAAATTTTCTTCAAACTTTTCCTAATAATCACAATATTTTAAATTCTAAACATCTAATTATCATAAGAAATATAATTTAGTTTTAATAAAACCTATTGAAATAGTTAAAATTTAATAAAGCCTATTGAAATAGTTAAAGATTTTATACAAACATCCTATTGAAATAGTTAAAAATTTTTTACCAGAATAAAAAATACACAATCATAATCAAACTAACGAATATCATAAAATACTCATATTTCAACACCTAATATTAACTAAACTATCATCTAATCATTACCTAATCTAAAATCCTATTTCCTATATATTCACATTCAAACCACAATACTTTTTTATAGAAAATTCTCAAGTAACTTTAACCATATTTCTAAAATCTTAAACTTTAACCAAATTTGTCATCAACATAAGTACTCATTCCCTAAAAACTAATAAACCCTCTCCTTATTATAAATTCTCTTCAAACTTGTCAAATAGTATCAAATTAACACATATCTAAGAATTCTGATACTTCAAAAAAAGTAGTCTAGCAATTTATTTATTCAAATAAATGTCTAAATCTAAAAGCGCTTACTCAATCTCAGAACTCAAAGGCCCCTGCGCAAATAATGGCGTACTTTCAAAAGTTATGGGCTCTAATTTTATCCTTGATCGTAGATATACAGTCCTTAACACAATCGGTAGTGGCGCATATGGTGTTGTAGTATCAGCACATGACTCAATAACAGGTGAGAATGTCGCAATAAAAAAAATCGAAAAAGCTTTTGAGCATGCAACATTTGCCAAAAGGACCCTACGTGAGTTAAAAATATTACGGCTGTTAAGTCATGAAAACATTATAAGAATCAAAACTATTCAGCTACCAAGTTCTAGAGAAGATTTTGAAGAAATTTACCTTGTAAGTGAATTGATGGAAACTGATTTAAGTAGTATAATAAAGTCCCCACAGGCTTTATCAGATGAACATTGTCAATTTTTTCTATATCAATTACTTAGAGGATTGAAATTTATGCATAGCGCATGTATACTTCATAGGGATTTAAAGCCGAGAAATCTTTTAGTGAATTCGAATTGTGATCTTAAAATATGTGATTTTGGACTTGCTCGTCCTAGTGTACCTGAGCTTAGAGTTAAATCTTCACAAATGACTGATTATGTGGCAACACGTTGGTACCGCGCTCCAGAGGTACTTTTAACATTTAAAAAGTATACTGCTGCTATGGATATGTGGTCTGTTGGATGTATTTTTGGCGAACTCTTACTTAGGAAACCTTTGCTCCCTGGTACTGATGCAAACCATCAGATTGACCTTATTATTAATCTTTTGGGATTCCCTTCTGAAGAAGATATTCAGAGTATTCCGAATGTTAAAGCTCGTGAAAAATTACTAAAAATGAACAAACGCAACGCAAAATGTTTCGAAATAATTTTCCGAGATGCAAACCCTCAAGCTATAGACTTATTAAAAAAACTTCTTGTTTTCAATCCAGAAAAAAGATACACAGTTGATCAAGCTTTAAATCATCCTTACTTGTCAGCTTTGCATTTTCCTGATGATGAACCTTTTTGTCATCCAGTTAGTATGTTTGATTTTGAGTTTGAAAGGCTTCATTTAAACATGAATGATTTTAAGGATTTGATATATGATGAAATATTACTACATCATTTTACATCAACTAAGCAACAATATGAAAAAGCTAAAAGCGAATATGATGCTCATGCCCAACTTCCTGTAAGAAGGTATTCAAGAGATAAAGAAACTGACTCAGAAAATGATGAGCCTAATTAGAAATGATAATATTATTATATATATATCAGTAAAAAATATAATAGTTCAATAATTTGTTATAATTTTTCATACTTTTTACATTATATAATTTTCATTATAAAGTTAGTAAGGAATAATTTATATATTTTCCTTTATAATTATATATAAAGTTTAAAGTAGGTGGTAGTTAAGGTGGCATTGTTTAAACCTTGTCCGATCAGGGTTTGTTTGTCCTACAATCTCTTTCTTTAGGCAGATTCTGTATATTAAACCATTCGTTGTCGCTAGTTATGTGACTCTTTATTTGATTCAGGAGGTCTTTACTGTTTCTTTTCATAGTTATGTATGTCTTTTTGTTGTATTCTTTTTAACATATTGTATTTAGTATAAGACTTTAACATGATTAAAATATATATATGAATAATAGAAAACTTGCTATTCAGGAACTCTGCGAGGGGTTTACTGTGAAATACAGAGCAGATGCAGCTTCAAAGAAATTAATCCATTCTGAAGTACAAAAATATTTACAAAACAAAGACAAAATTACAGTTGAAGACTTAGATAAACTCGAAGAAGATATCAAACGGCTTTGTGGGTGCACAAAATCATCTTCCACTCGGGGTAAAGTTTCTATATCTTCAATAGACAAATACCCGATCATTTCAGAAACCCTGACAAGCAGTTTAGATCCTGAACAATCACCTTTAGTTTCAAACTACCCTCAAGCTGCAACATCCTTATCTCCAAACAAAGCATCTGGGAAAAAAATTGTTGGTAAATACCCAGACCATACAATTTTCCCAGCGGAAGGGATATTTTCACATAAGCATTCTTGGACTGACTCTCGTGACTACTTGCCTGGGAAATCAAAACTCAGTGACTATGATGACTGGGGAAAAATAGTTAAAGCTGACCACTTAAAATTTTTAAATGTATATCTTATATAGGAAGAAAAACTTAATAAAATCAAATACAGAAATCAACAAGCTTATTATAGAAGGGTACTACTTGATCAAATTGACTTGAAAAAAAAATTGAAAAATGATGAGGTAGTCCAAGGAATTAGTAGGTTTGATAGTTTCCAAAATAGCCCAAAAAAAAACAGTGAAGAAAAAAAACATCTTGATGAAATTGTTAGGAAAAAAAAAGAAGACACTGAAAAGAAACATCAAAATAAACTTGAAGAACAAAAGGCAATGCGGCTTCGATGGGCTGAACTTGAAGAAATTGAAATAAAGCGAATGATTGAAAAGCGTAAAGTCCAATGCGAATTAGCAAAAGAGCAACTGATCCAAGCAAAAGCCCGAACTCATTCTAAGTATATAATCAATGAGCTCGAAAAACAACACAGCAATTCTTTAATAGAAGACTCAATAAAAAAAATCGATGATGCTGAAAAACTAAAAATTGAAGTAGTTCATAAACGTATCCAATATGTCCATGATGAAGATCGACTTAAAAAGCTTGTATTATCCAAATAGCTCCCAAGAAATACTCCACATCGTAGAGCGACAAGTGAAATGCCTGAAGCCCAGTCCCCAAGTTTTGAAAACCCATCAAGTCCTCGTATAAAAAATGAAGCCTATCTACAAGCTTTAAAAAAACAAATTGAAGATAAACGCTTAAGAGATTCTGAGTATAAAAAACAACAAAAAGAACAAGGATTACTATGGAAAGAACAAGATCAAAAAGCTAAACACGATGATTTCGTTAAAAAACTAAAAAAATTGCATATACAAAAAACATTAAGAGATGAGTATTTTGATAACATCCAAGCTAAACAGAAAAAAAAATATGAGGATTATCAGCTTTCTCCATCAGAAGTTGGGATAAATAAAAAAATCTACGAAAATTCTTTGGCTATACTGGATAATGGATTAACTTTATCAAACTAGTTACTTAATAAAGCACTCTTGGGTCATATTTTTTTATGAAAACTTGTTCTGGACTGGTTTCTTTTGGCATATCTTGGAGGTAGTGGATACCTAAACGCTTTGCTGCATCAACTTCCATGTTTAATTTGTTTTTACCTTTTATTTGTAGTTCAGTGGTTGGAAAACTCATTAAATCCTCATCTTTGAGGTTGTAGCCTTTGAGTTTAGATTGGAAATAGTCGTTGTTTCGTAAGCATTTACGATTTTTTGATTTGTGAGTGGTTCGGAGGATTTTATCAGTGTTGACTGAATTGAGCTTCATCGGGCTTGATGGTGATGCATTGAACATACGAAAGTGTTCTGCGGTTTGAACACGAGGGAGTTCTTCTTCAGTAGAATAAAGACCTAATCTCAATGAATCCTTCCAAAACGTTTGACCAAAAACCTCATTGCTCTTTTGAACATTATCCATAACCTGTATCTCTTGCTTTTTTACTTCATATTCCCTAGCTGAGTTTAATGTGAGCTTTTCTGGATTCTTCTTAATCTTATCACAAATCCTAACTTCAATTTTCTTCCAATACTCCAACTGCCTTTCATAAGCTTCTAAAGATTTCTTCTGCTGAAGAGAAGTTATCCTTCCACCTGGAGTTAAAATGTTAGTTGAATTTTCTTCTTGTAATTTATCATTCCACATATCTTCTCTAATTTTCTTTAGTTTTTCCTCAACATTAATTTTTGGGACTGTGTTTTTCCTTATCCTATCATGGAATATGTTTGGTTTATTCATAGTTCTTGTACTTTGTGCAGATAACAAATTTATTCTTTTATAAAACTGGTCTCTTGATCCAACTATATCAGTAGGAGTTACTGCAGACCTTGCTGACATTGGGATGAAAGGAGATCTAGATATAAAATGATTAGATGATGAGCTAGCTTGAAGAAATAAAGCTGGAGTGTTGGTTTTTTCTAGTATTAGGTCTTCTTGTATAGTGTCTGGAATAGGAAAATTGCAGTTGTTTGAAGAGAGTTTTTTAGCAATTTTAAGAACTTTTGTTTTCGGGCCTGGTTTTTCAGATTCAACTTTTCTTCGAACTTTAATGGTTTTTTGCTTAGTTAAAATGGGCTGGTCTGTCATTTTTATTGTGAGGTTAGTTTTTTTAGTTATAAGAAGATAGAGTTTAAGTTTATTGATTTAAAATTCAGCTTATGTCTAAAGAATTAATTGCTAAAAGTCTTGGAATAATAGGTCAAAGGTTTGTTCTTTGGCAGGTGCTGGCTTACTCTGAGGATTGAAATCAAACAAATTAAACGAAGCTTGAGCAGGCTGCGGTGGTGGGACTTCTGGCAGTCTCACATGAGTACTGCTCTGTCCTCCATGTCCTTCCCTTTCCCAACTAATCCTTGTAGCTTTAACTATAATCTTATTCTGAAACATTAGCGCCGCACAATCATCACTATTCAAATCCATCCAAACAATTGCCTTATTAATCATATTCTTGAACCTAAAATGATACTTGCCAACCAAAGGGAAATCTTTCCTAATATCACTAACTTTAATCTCAGTTATGGCTTTATTTATACCAAAAGCATTAAACTCATCACCATTCTCATTATCTTCAGGAACAAAATAGTATATCATAGTAAAGCTCATTATCCCGATTAAATATTTTATAAAATTCCCTACATTTTTGACTATTTTAAACTAAATCATCCTATTAACTAAATTGTTTATTTGCTTTTCTCTATTTCCCCAATCGCCACCTTGAATAAAACTTGTCCTTTTATGCTCAAAACCATGTAAGGGTGAGCTAAGCTTAAAAGTCCATAGTAAATTATTACATTCTTTGAAAAGTGATCCACAATTAACTAGTTGATGGATAAGATCTTCAATACAATGAATACCTTTACTTCCTAAAACATTTGAGATTTGTATGTTGTCATTTAAAGGAATTCTTTGGTTATTAACTTTTATAAACCCACGCTTGTATACAAGTTTAGAAATTGTTTGAAAGGAGGGATAGCCAAATGTAACAAAGGGTTCGATGAGTTTAAGCATATTTCTTGTAGCTTTGTTATTACGGATTAGAACAGCATTATGAAGTTGCAGGAGTCTGAATAGTTTGAGGACTTTTCTAGGCTTTGGGGCAATTTTGTTGATACCTTTGATTCGGATGACTAGGAGGACTTTAGCTTCAGATTCGACCCAAAATTGATTGGTTTTTTTGGCTTGAGCTCTGTTGTGCATTGAAGTTGCTTCGGCCTGGATGTATTCAGCAAGATATTTTTCAGCTTTAGCTTGAGCCTCAGCGGCTAGAGCTGATTTTTGAGCGTCTAAGTCCTGATTGGCTTTAGCTTTAGCTTCTTTGGCTTGCTCAATCCTGGCTTGCAGCTTTTTAAGAGACTCTGGTACTTGTTTGGGCCCTTTTTTCACCATCAAAAATATTATAAGTTAAAGGATAAAGTTTTGGTGATGGGTTTATATATTAGTAAAGGTTTTTATGGTTTTTATTTTATTTAAAAAATGTATTTTGTAAGAGTTTTCAGGGATTTTTGGAGAATTTTTTTGAAGTATAATTTTATGTTTGATGATGGCTGTTTTATATTGGTTGATATGAGTGAAATTAACAGGTTTTTTTAGGCAAAAAAATTGTTTTGAGGCATATTTAGATAGAGGAGGAAATAAAATATGTAATTTTTTATTGAATGATGAGTAAGTTTATTGTGAATTATTAAGGTTGTAATGTTTTTTTGTGTACTATGATTTGAATTTTAGAGTGTTGTTTTAAAGAGATTTACAGTTGAAAATGTAAATTTAAATGCAGACATGGACAACTATAGAATAATTTTTATTTAACTTTAGCTTCTACTTATTATAAAGTATATACTTTTTGAGTACTATTCTTATTTTCCAATTTATATCATTATGCAAAACCAACCTCATCAATGATTTTTTAATAATAACTAATATTCTCTATTATCACTTTTCTTACAAATCATTATGATAATCCTTCTATCAATTAATTTCTAACTAAGGTATAATAATCCTTGCTCTCATTTCATCAAACAACTG
The DNA here is from genome assembly GCA_001970955.1 of Stentor coeruleus. NCBI lineage: Eukaryota > Ciliophora > Heterotrichea > Heterotrichida > Stentoridae > Stentor > Stentor coeruleus. The sequence continues at coordinate 67,739 of MPUH01000174.1, read as the reverse complement.
ATCGAGTTTTGCACTACCATTAGGTCCATTCTTAATAACATTAGCGGCATCAGTCTTGCCCATTTGAACTTCTTGTTCAAGAACTGACTGAGTAAAATTCAAAGGTACAATTCCTCCAGGCATATCAGCAGTTGGTATTATAACATATCTGAATTTTACAGTTGGATATGCAGTTTTCGCTTGATGGTAGTACCAAATACCTCCATTGTAGGTATTGATTTCAGAAACTCTTGAAAATACATCAATAGTATTGAAAGCATAAGTTGATGGAAGAGTATCAATTTTTGTATCAAAGACTAAATCGACTATGATGTTAGCATAATTCTTGGTTTCACTATAACACCGGTTTATTGCTTCAAAGACGTCAAGGTTGATAAGACAACCTCCATCAGCAAGAACATCATTGTTAAAAAGCTGGTAAGGGAAGAAAAAAGGTGGTGCAGCCGAGCTCATGATAGCTTCAATAAGGTTGCTATTTCCAACACTTTCATCGAAATTGACAAAATTTCCAGTGTTCAAGCTAGTCGCCCCAACAGTAAACTTCCTGTTAATTCCTTTAGTCAATTTGGCCTTACAAAAATTCCTTAAGGGTGTTGTATCATAAATTCCAGCCTCATAGAGTACACCTTGAGCATATCCACCAGGCCATTGTACATAAATATTTTGTGACCCTCCTATAGTCAACCATGTATTCACCATAAAATCGCCCATAGCTTTTTCTTGACCTTTAGGGAATTGAATCGCTGCTCCAGTATTAAGAGCACCTGTTGAAATCCCAGATACTATATCATATTCTACGTCTGTGGCTGATAAGGTATTTACCATTGTCCAAACAGCCCCAGCTTCATAAGCACCATGAGAACCACCGCCTTCAAATGAGATTGTCCTACAGTATTGACCCCAGCATGCAGAGATCACTAGTAATCCTACAAGAACTTTCATATTTATTCTCCAGTTACTTTTTCTTCAACAGTTTTTTAGAAAATGGATTCGGCCATTGTTTTTTTAGTCTTGACTTGATTTGAAAATTTATGGGTTATTAGAATGAGTGAGATTTTTATTAATATAAAGCTTAAGTGTTGTTAGATTATGTTTTTATATAAAGATTGATAGCTNCTATATTATGAAGATAAACATAAGATATAGTTTACTGTTATAGTCAGGAATAGTCATAATATAATAAATCCGATATTTATGGTCTTAGATTTTTATTAATATAAAGCTTAAGTGTTGTTAGATTATGTTTTTATATAAAGATTGATAGCTTTAAGATTTTAGATCTTTTATGTAAAGCTTATAAGAATATTAGAATAAAATATAAATGTTATTTTCATAGTAATATAAAGTTAAACTGATGATATAAACACAAAACTGCTCCCAGGTATTTTATCATAACGAAATCTTAAAAATTATTTTCTAATAATTTGCCCATATCTTATTTTCCAATTATTCTTTTACTCTATCCCTATAAATTTTTATTTCCATCGCCAATACTCTCACAGTACCTTAAACTATAAAATAACTTCATAAAAACTTATTAAATTTCCCTTTATATCATAAAATCATAATCTCCTCTCTTCTTCATCAAAAAAAAAAATCTATTTAATCCCTATCATATCTAAACCTATCATATCATCAAATAAAAAAATTTTATCAAAGGATCTTACATAAAAATACACTACAAAAAGGCTTTTTAGATTAATATTCCAACTTTCAAGTATTTCACAAGCACTAACATCAACTAAACTAGCCAAATAAAAATACTTATCAGACTGTGGTCCATCTGAGTTTTCACCCAATTCTAGTAAATATGCTTTCCTCATAGACCTCGATTGACATTCTGCAACAAGTTTTTCCAAATATTCTTCTTCAACATAAGTTTCTATATCCACATCTTGTTCTGTTTCTCCAGGATCCACCCAATATTGTACTCCATAATTCTTAGAATGCATTTCTTTAGTAAATAAAAGGGTTTTTTCTAATGAGTATTTCCTACCAAAAACACTGAAACTTGAGTAAAGACTTATAAATAATAACATAAGCATAGGGCAAAGACTGAATATCAAAAAAGGGTTCAACCCACAGCAAACTTCATTTGAACTCTGGTTGTTGTTTTTAAAATCCCTAAACTCTTTGTAATCTTGGAATTGCGAGGTTTCAGGCTTTGTAAATGTTTTGTATTGAAAATTCTCATTTCTTATCCCTTTTTCCAAACTTTCACCAAGTTCCTGATACGCTCCTTGTATTTTCGTAAATGTTTCTCCCGAACTGAGCCCTTTATCCGGGTGAAACAATAAAGCAAGGATTTTATACCTTTTAGAGAGTTTAGATTTGGTAATCGTAGAAAAAGTCAGGCCAAAAACTTTTTCTGGAGTCTCACTATCCAACACCAGTTTCTGAAGCTTAGCAAAAGGTTCCTCAAAGCTTTCACCTAATGTTTTTTGATGATTAATATAGTTAAAAAGTGCTGAAAAATAAATTTCATGTGACTTTGTCGAATAGTTGACAATATTATTGAACTCTAGTAGTTCCAGAGCTTTTTCAAATTCTTTATTCCTCAAACACTTCACCCCTTCTTTAAGTAAATCCTTATAGTCCATAATAATAACCTTAAGGTTAGTCCTGAATATGGTGAATATAATATGAAAGCTTTTCTTCTTTTGTCGGTGCTTTTGATAACCCAGGGACGGCTTCTTTTTGGATCTAAGACAACAAATCTTTCAGCATCTGAGCCTTTAAGCCCAATAAAATGGTCTATAGAAGGATTTGTTGCAGGTGCTGCTTTGGACTCAACCCCAGAAGAGCTCATGTCATGTGCAATCAACTACGAAAACGTTATTATTGGCCTTGAAAGCTTTGTTAAAGATATGGACAATTTCAAAACTAAAAGTATAAAAAAAGCTCTTAAAGGACTTAGTGTGACTTTACAAGAAATCCCAAATACTCTGACTGAATGCTCAAATCAAGGCCAAAGAGACTATTTGAGAATGCACCACGCTATAAAAGCCCTTGAGTTCCCAACAACAGCTGAAGTTTTTGATAAGAAATTCTTCGCTTTAAACGGAATTGACATAACTTTTGAGCTAAAATCAATTGTTGAGTCTTTCACTAAAGGGAAAATGTTTGATCTCGGCTTTAACATTGGAGCTTTGTTAGCTAAAATTAGTGGATCAGGGATTATAATATCGGCTTAGTTAAGAAATTCAGCTTAAAAATTAGGATTTTATATAAATGGAACAACACGACGAAGCTGTTCAGAACTTTTGTGCTTTTACTGGGAATTGGGATGTAGATATAGCTATTGCATATTTGTCTAAAAATAACTGGGATGTATCTGCAGCGTATAATGATTTTATGGGATTTACTCAGCAAAGGCCTCCAATTGTAGAAAATAGACCTCAAGTTGTTGAAAGGTCTCAAAGGGTAGAAAGACCTCAAGTTGTGCCTGTCGAACGAGAAAGTGAAGGTTTTTTTTCCTGGATTGGGAACTCGATTTCAAATATGTTTTCAGGGCTTTTTACTACTACACCAAGTTCTCCTTTTATTAACTATTTGGAAAACTTACAAATACAAAACAGACCTAATATATCTTTAATTCCTTATGAGGATGCGTGTAATATTGCTTTGAACCAAAATAAACTTTTACTTATTTATGTTCATCATGCACATACAGGAGATAGATTTCTTCGTAATGTACTTTGCTCTTCAGAAATCATAACATTAATCAATCAAGCATATGTATTTTTAGCTTATCTTGCTACAAGTGAAGAAGGGTCTTTAACTATAGCTCGATATTCAGATGATCAAGCTGTAGTATTTGTCATGATTGATCCTTTTACATCAGAAGCTCTTGAAAAATTAACTTTGGCACCTAGTAAAAGTCAACTTAGAAACTTTTTAATAAACAGAATTGGAGATCAAAGTATTAATGATGATGTACAGAAAATACAAGATAGGATGATAAGAGAACAGCAGGAAAGAGAATTAAGAGAAGCTGAAGAAATTGAAATTAGAAAAGCTGAAGAAGAAAGTAAAAGATTGTTATTGGTTTATGAACAAAGACAAGCTGAGGAAAGGAGGATAAGGGAAGAGGAGGAAAAAAAGAATAAGAAAGAGAGGATGATTGGAGAAGAACCACCTGCTGGGCCTTATGTTACACAGATAACTTTTAGACTTCCTTCTGGAGAAAAACTTGAAAGAAGGTTTTTACAAGACACGAAAATTGATGTTTTGTATTTGTTTTTGGAAACTAAAGGGTTTGAGAATATTGAGATTGTGTCAGGATTCCCTCCAAAAGTGGTTAGAGATGGAAGTTTACAGAGTGAAGGACTTATACCTAGAGCGCTTATGCATGTTAGATTAATTCAGAGTTAGATTATGAATGTAGATAGGATTAAATATCTGTGAATTAGTTTATTTATATGTTTATATATGGATAATAAATACATTTTTGAATGGTAATAATTAAAGTAGTAACTTTTAGTAAATATATGAATACAATTATATCCATATTTTTACTCAAGAAAGGTTGGTTTTTAATCTTTGCTAATAAGGCATGCTGATTGATACACATTAAAATAGCTCATAGAACTAAGTTAGATGAGAACTTGTATATGATATTGAAAGAATTATGTTGTTAAAAATTATTAGATTTTCTTAATTTCTACATCAACTTATAATTCATTTATATCATTTCTTTTTATTTCCACACATTTATCCTCGAGACTAAACATAAAATTTATTTTATATTGTTTCTTGTATTTATATCAAACTTATAACATATTTATGTTTTCTTCTATTTTAGCATCAAACTCATATTTAAATTTAAAATAATTTCTCCATCATATCTTTATTTTGTCTATTACTGTTTCTATTTTTATATCATATTACATAAGATATTTTAATTATTTAGTAGAGATGAATAGGATTTTATTAAAAATATGATTAAAAAATATTTGAAAATTATTCAAAAGCCTATATATAATAAAATTAAGACTTTTCAAAGCATTCAACAGTATTAATATTATTAACAAAAGTTTTCTGTGTCTGTTTTATTTAGATTATAATAAACTTATTATAGTGATTAGTTAACTATTATTTACATAAAAATGAATTATTGAAATAGTAAAGTGGTGGACGTACTCTGAATTGAAATTTTAATCAAAACTGATTTTAGTCCAGGATTTAATCTAAAATAAAAGTCAAAAAGCATTAAAGATTTGGAAAACTAAGGCTATATGCAAATCTAGATATTTTGATTTTTTGAATATAATTCCATTCTTTATTTCTAACGGAAAATCGCCTTTTATAAATTATGGGTTTTATATTATAAATTGCAAATGTGATTTCAAAGAGTTATACGAGAAAAGATATTTTTTGATATTTGATTACAAAAACAAAAGCTAAAATTAATTTATCATCCTTTAAACCAATGAAAAAAAAATTTCAAGATCATTTATTTTTAAAAACCTAAAATTTAAATCTTAGAAGACTTTAGATCAATATTTTACAAAACAATCCTTTTTTTATTCTATTCACAAGCCATCTATCTCATCCTATAAGAATAATTTCATGTTATGAAAAAAAAAAACTTTAACAATTTTAAAATATAATCCAAGTTCCTTTCAAAAAATTCTCCAGAGAAAATTATAATTTTATTACAGAATTTCAAATAAAAATCTATACAAGAAAATAATTATAATGACCTTAAGTCTAGAAATAAGAATTTTTTAAGATTTATCATTCTTATTAGTTTCTTCTTCATTTATATAATCCGACATCATGAATAAAGAATTGACAAAGATGCTTAAGAAAATTAATAAAATATTATTGAAAACTTCTAATTGCAAAGAAGCTTAAAAAGTTCTAAAACATAAATTGAAGATTTTAATAAGCAAGGATTAAATTACACAAAAAGTAAAATTTTAAAGTAAAACAAAATAAATCTATTTCAGAAAGCCTATTTATATTGTCAAGGAAGCATATATAAATTAAAAAATGCAAATTTAAAAGCGGCTGAAATAAAGATATTTTAAAACAAGAAGCGAGATGCTCTATTAAAAAAGAAAAACTATTTATATTAGAAACTTTTAATGTGGTGAAATTGAAAAATTACGCTTTGAAAATTGTATATTAATAATTACCTCAGATAATTATTTTTATAAATAATACTTATTCTGTATTATATAATTTTACTAAGTTTTATTATGTAATAATTGTTAATAAGAGTAATTTGATGTATTAAGGGTAGAATTAATAAACATTCTTAATGGAAATATAAATCTTTAAGTCAATTATCTATTACAGTTATATGGAATTTATATAATAAGCATATCCGTGATATAATAAACTCATATATATACTCTTTTCTAAATACAAAAGCCAAAATTACAGAATTTATTATTAAATCTTCAATAAACCCTTAAAAAACCAATAATAAAATTTAAAGCTAAATCATAAAAACTTCTTTTTCATAATCATATGCAAATAAAATTTTCAGCCTAGGGCCTTTATATATAATACGACCTTATTCAAAATGAAATCCCATTATAATAAATTATTCATTGTTTTTCCATATAAAACCATTGCTTTATATTTTAAATGGAGGTTTGTATAATCGGTGCTGGGTACTTTGGCATTTCTGCAGCTAAAACCTGTCTAGACCATAACCTCAAACCATTTGTCCTAAACAAAACCTCTAGAATAGGTGGTGTTTGGAATGGTCTACCTGAGCAAATTGGTGTTTGGGACTCTCTTCATACAAATGGAAGTAAATATTTATTCTCATATTCAGATCATTTATGGCCATCTGAAGATCCTGCTTATCCTTCAGTTTCTCAAGTTATGGATTATCTTGATAGTTATATCCAAAAACACCATCTTGCTTCTTGTATTCATCATAATTGTGAAGTTTTACATGTTGAAAAAATCGATAATTATTTTTTAGTTCGCTGGAAAAATCATTATGAAATAAGAGAAAAAATATTTTCTTATGTTATTGTAGCTACTGGGAAGCTTTCGAAAGAATCTAGTCAGTTTAGAAATACGGAAAAATTTAAAGGACTGATTTTAAAAGGAGGATTTTATAGAGAACCTTCAGTTTTAGCAGGAAAAAAAGTAGTTTGTATAGGTAGGAGCTTTACAGGCTGCGATATATCTCTTGAAGCTTTAAAAGTTGGGGCGAAAGTTACTCAGATTTATAAAAGAAAATATATATATAATAAAAGATTCGCTAAAGGACTTCCAACTGATTTTTTTATCTATAATCCGTCTGTGCTTAGAGAATCAATGAAATTTCCTTTGTCTTTATCTTTAATCGAAAAAGTTAACTCAATAACAATCAAAAGCCATGGGAATCCTGGAACATTAGCACCTGAATGGCATATAAGCCAAGAAGAAGCTAAAAATAATATTTTCCCTACTGTAATACAATCAGACGACTACAATGAAGCTATAAAAAATAAAAAAATTACACTTATTAAAGGAAAAGCTGTGGATCTATACAAAGATGGAGTTGTCTTAGAAGATGGGTCAAAAATCGAAGCTGATGTTATTGTTTTATGTATGGGATATGAAACAAATTTAGATTTTTTATCTGAGTCTATAAAAAGCACAATTGAATATAAACCTGAAAATAAAGATTCTGCACTTAGTATTTATAGGCTTGTTCTTCATCCTGATATACCAGGTTTAGCTTTTGTTGGTTTATTGATGACAGGAGCTCCAGGTAGAGGAGATTTACAAAGCGAAATTGCTATTAGGTGGTTTAAAGGAATATTAAATATTACTGAGGGAGAAATGAGAAAAGGAATTGAAGATGAAAAAAAAATGAGAAATCATTTTGGTGAATATCCTTGGAACTATGTTGGGCATTTACTTTTACCTGAGTATTTAAGGATTTTGAATATGAAAGTTGATATTGATGGAATTAAAAAAAAATTAGGGTATAAAGGACCAGTAATTCCCCAGTTTTTGTTTATGAATAGAGAAGGGCAGAATGATCTTGCAAAAAAAGCAGTAGAGCAGATAAAGGCGCAGTATCCTAAACTTTAGTTAATCAATAGAACTTTTAGTAATATGAAAAGTTTATGGTGATAATATGAAGATTTTATATATGGTTTTTATAAAATTTTATAGGATTGAAGTATTTTTAACCCTGTCAATGATGTTAGATTAAACAGAAGTCTACTAAAATTAAAATTTATATATATTAAGTTTATACTATTTATTAATCATTGAAGGAAATATTTATCATCTATTCAAGGTACTTAACCTATTGTTTATACTTCATTAAGATATTAATAAATTTTTTATTTTTCAAAATCCTTTTCTTTATATGATAATTTATGAAAGGCATAAATTTTATTTAAGTCATTATTATGATAGGGATTGAGAATTTTTTTAAATATCGATGAAATGGCGTGTCTATAGCATGTAGATTAATTGTCTGATAAACTATAATACTCAAAGATAAATTTATTCTTCTGTCTATGAAAATAAATATGAAAGCGTAATACAGTTATTTTTATCAATGAATTAAATTTCGAAAGGATAAATGGTATTTCATTAATCATTCACATAAATATATCCAAAATTAACTTGATTACTGATAAAAAAATCATACTTTTTATCAAACAATGCTTACTATTTTTACTTCACAACATGAAAAATATCATAAAATCAGCTTTAACTTTTAATTATATGTAGTTATTATGTTTTACTATCAAAAAATATTTTTCTGTCAATACTTTTATCGATATTTGATCTTATTTGTGATAAGCTATATAATTTTATTATAAGATATTTTCCATATACACTAAAAATCAATCGAAAAAAATACATAAATTTTCTATACCTTAAATTCTCCAAGCAAGGCCAGTACCCACAATCTTTTTTATTCCAAAACTTTATCTTTAGATTCACATAATATTTATAATGTTTTTTTTCCCAATTAAATCACCTGCACATATTTCACCATAATTTATACACGAATGCTTTGTGAGCATAATATGCAAGCATAATTTGTCTCAGTGTTTATAATATTATGATAAAACTCCTACTGATCTTCGTACCAAGTCTGGTCTTATCATGGGACTACAAATTTAGTGGCACAGATTGGCCAGGTCTTTGCAGCACCGGGACTAAGCAAACTCCAATAAACATTGACGTAAACTCAACAGTCCGGGTCTTTTCAAACGAGCCAGAATACTCTTGGATTCACTTTCAAATGACTGAAAACCCTTTGCAAGCAAACCAAGATGCTGGGGGGTATAAATTCGTAGGAACTTTTGGGGAAATGAACATGATGCAAGGCAATCTCCCAGTATTATCAACAAATCTTATAAATTTTCACTTTCATTCACCTTCAGAAAACTTTATAAACGGTCAGCAGTTTGATTTGGAAATGCATATTGTTATGCAAGACAAAGACCAAAGATATAACTTTGTAGTTTTTGGTGTATTATTTAGAGTTGAAAATAATGCTTACAATTCGTTTATAAATAAGGTTATTGAATCTAGAGAAAATCATGTTATTATAACCTTAGCTGAAGCTTTTAATACTTTACAGATTAAAGATTATTTACAGTTTTCAGGGTCATTGACTACTCCTCCTTGTACTGAAAATGTATTTTGGATGCTTGATACTAAGATTCGGACTATAAGCCCAGAACAGTTGAGGTTTTTTAGAAGCTTATGGAGTGAGAAAATGGATTATGCTGGGGGAAATGGTAATAATCGATTACTACAGCCGGTTAATGATAGGACAATCACGCATTTTATTGGAGCTTCAATTAGTTTGGGGTATATTGGAATGCTGGTTATACTTTTTATGTCCTAAGTAGAAGAATTAAGTTAATTAGCTTAAATATAAAACCACTCTTATCCCTTATACATAAAATTATAAATTAATATAGCTTCCAATATTCATTATAATAATCTCCACAATCTAATAATATATCACTAAATCATTAAACTATTTTTTCTAATAAAAATAAGCATATGATAATCCAAAGTCCTTGATATATAATCGAGTACTTCGATCTAGAACTTCTTCCAAAAGTTAAAGTTAGCATAAAGAGAAAAAAGAATCACATATTTACTTATATAGACTCATCCAATTCCTAAATACTCAAACTATATAATTCTCATACATCCAATAGCCATCCTTTTAACCCTTTCCAAAAAACTAAAATATTTTGTATTTGAAGACCTTCCTTTACTAAAAAATAAGCCTGAAATAAACTTAATCCTAGTATCCTAAATATCTCAAGTTGATTATTTATACAAAATAATGCATATTATTATTTTATATGGAGGATTACGATATGGTTTAAGGGCTAATTGATTGCAATGTAGTGGGTAACCTGTCTACTGGGTATTTCCGGAAGCTTTAAAGGGCTTGAGTAATCCAGGAGCAATTCTATCAGGTCTGACTAGAAGCATGAACTCCTATGCAAATTTTATGGAGAGATTTCTTTTTGGCACAAAATTCTAAGATGCTTATCCACTGAGATTCGTTAAGACCAGAGGTCGTGTGGCCAATTAGTGACAATTAGCGCAATGATATATCAAAAATCAAATTAACATTAGCATACACAGAAATGCCACATTATCTACAAAATTAACCAAAACTATAATGAAAAAAACAAGTTAATATATCAATGTATTAACTTAGGGCTTTATAATTCTTATCTTGATCAAATTCCATCTTCAGTGCTATATTTTTAGTGATGTTTAAAGCTAAAAAATAGCAAAAAAATCTTCCTCGTTATTTCCTCTTCTGAATATGAAAAATATTTTCTGAATAGTGAAAAGGACAAGAGAGATTGGAGAAAATATTGAAGTCTTCAAACACTTAGAATCCAGAAAAGAAAGTCCCAAAATATATATTAAAAGATAAGTTTTTTTGTAAAAAAGCCGAGTTTATAGGTTAATGTCTTAACTTAATAAACAGATCTTGTCGAAACAGAAGCTTAAGACTTTTGTTGTTTTGGGCTGGCATATTTTTTAATGTTTTAGGATATTTTTAATTGCAATATGATATTTTTTAACGCTATAAGACTGTTTTAATTTTAATATGATAGTTTTTCGTTTATGATTTAAATGAAGAGTGTTTAGTAGTTCTAAGGGAATAGTATTAAAAAATAATGTGTTATTAATAATGAAGAACACTTTCCACAACAAATTATGCAGCAAAAATACATAAAACATTTTAATTACACAGCAGTAAAGAATTTAAAATAAGATTAAATATTTGATATAAAATTATATTCAAAATATGAAATCAATAAGAAAACGGTTCACAAACATAAAATGGTATTACCATAACATTTAACTCTAATGCTTACAATAATCATTTCAAAAGAATCCAAAAAATACTCTTAACCCATAAATAATTACCTCAAAGCGAATATAATTTCTTTTATTATTATCCTAGGAAATTTCCTTAAATTTCCACACATCTATAATCATATAAAATCTTCAACTAAATCATAATTTTATGATCTAAGCAATCACATAAGCTTATATCCGCAATTATTGCAATATTACCACAAATACACTTTTAAGAACTTATATAAAAATATTTGCTTCAATATTGATACATTCATTATAGAGTTAGAAATGGTGATTCCTAATAATTAACATATGAATCTCTATCATAAATACGGAGGAATGTCTTTTTGGAATGAAGTTCTCAATAATTTTTACAGTAAAGCCTTACAATCAGAAAAAATTAACCAATTTCTTACCCCAGAGAATTTTCCTCATATCCAAGCTATGCTTATAAGTCAACTTGAAATGAGCCTAGGTGCACAGAATCGATATTCTATGGAAGGTCTTATGGAAACTCATATGCATTTAGAGATAACCTCGTCACAGTATAATGAATGGATTTCATTATACAAAGAAGCTTTGATAGAAAATTATGTATTATATGAGGATATTGAAAAAATTATCAGAGTCCTTCAAGCGCCAAAAAAATTTATTGTTAGTAAAAATTATTAAGTTCAGAGTTTTTCGATATTTCTTTCAAAAAATAATAAAAATGTATAAATTTGATGGAGTGTTTTAGATTTTTTAAAAGAGCTGGTATTTAGATTAGGATTGATAGAGAATAATTTGTAGATGTATTTGCTTTAGAGATTATTGAATTAATGGGATACCTTTAGGCTATCGGTATTTTGAACTATTATAGGTAATAATGTTGGAATTGGAGAATGGAAAAGAGTTAAATTAATATTTCTTATCTTAGAGCATTTTTTATGTAGTTTATTATTTATTGAAATCAATTATAGTAAATCTTATAAATAATGTAGCTGATATTGTGGATGCATATTTTATAAGATATATAGAAGAATTAAAAGAATTGCATATTTGAATAGTGAGGAATATGAAATTACAATTATTATTATTTTAATCTTGATTATAAATAACAAAATATAATGTCTTATCTTAATATTATGTTTACATACAAAAATATTGTGTATTTATAGAAGAGCCCCAAAAAATGTGGATGTAGAAAATATCAGTATATGGATGAGGAATATCAAAAGGGGTTGTGAAAATATATGGGTAAAGATATGACAGGGTGGTGAGGTTTTTAGGTGTATATGAGTGAGAAATATAATAAAAAGAGTGAATTTTAATATGTATTGATGAGAAATATAATGAATGGGGTTGAGCTGGAGATATATGGATGAGGGATTTTTACTAACCGATTAGCCAGATAATACTTTATCATCAGTAAGGAAATTTAATATTATATCTTCAATCATGATATTGTAACCTCGGTTTAAATACTGGATTATCTTATTAGCTTTACTTTCAAAAGGTCCTAGAGCAACTCTTGATTTTGTGAATACATCAATTAAGCTCAGAGATTAAAGTATTGACAACACATTTTTGTATACTTTTTAATTTAGCTTCAACAAGTTTACTTGTGAGAAATATGCATCTTTAGCTTTATTTCCTTTTTGATGAGTAGTATAATAAAAATGAGCAATAGCAAGACAATCGCATTTTCTGAATGAAGGTAAATAATAGGTTTTTATATAAAATAATAGTTTTTATAAGGGTACAAAGATAGTAATGCTTGTCTGTGTAATATTAAGATACTGGAATACCAATAGCAAGTTTTTGATAAATTTTGTCTATTATTCCAGTCGGAGCCAAAACCTGTAAAAGAACTAAAGGGTTTTGCATTTCCCTTTTAACATGCTGATCTATATTTTCATCAAGTTTTTTTTTATAGCTTTGCTACTCTATCATCTTTTTTTTGCATATATTTTATTTCCGACTATTTTCCATAGAATTTAAATATTCTTTTATTAACAGATAATATGTAGAGACTAATATTATATTGGAAGATTTCAATTTCCGAAAGATAAGATGATAAATTTTATGTTAATATTTAAGTTTAAAGGAAAAAATATGATAAAAGGTTTAGATAAATTTTTGATATCTAAATAATAAGTGTATTATAATTTAGTTTTATCAAGTTTAGTGAATGAGATGCACTTTTTCAAATTATAAGAGAGACTATGAATTTATCTTTTGATAAAAATTATAAGTATTATTTTTGAAATCTTAGTATAAACTGCATTAAGTTTCTTGAAAAAATAATTCCTATAATTTCTAAATATAATGTTTTTAGTTTTACATATCCTTAGCCCATAATTCTTATATATTTCCAAACCATCCACAAAATCCATATACTAAAACCAACAATTCTATCACATCATGCCTATTTCCAAACCCATTTTCCATTATAAGCTTATTTTTTCTAACTATTTCTAATATTCTATAAAATTTACATTCAAATGAATGACAACGATGAATTAACTTTAATCGATCAAGAAACATCAAGTGTTCTAAGTGCATACCTGAATGCCCATAAAACTCAAATCATCAGAATAACAAACCAATGGGATAACATATTATCATCAAGTATCATCCCAAGAAGTTTTCCTTTTAAATCTTGCTACGATATAAAATATACATTAAAATCAACTAGGCCTCATAGCGAAAGAATCCAAACTCTCTATATACCAAAAAAGCCTAAGATCAAAATTGGGTGTATTGATTGTGATTTGATAATCCAAACATCTTTTAATGCAATTTTACATATCGAACTAAATGAAAACAGAGCAAAAGTTTCAGAAGAATACATAGAATCTGTAAATAGATCAAATTTTGAAAATATAATAAACAGAGAGAGAAAAGTTAATCTTTGCAATAGAATTGAAGTTTCTACAATGACTAAGATTTATAAAGGAGATATTTATAGAATTGGTAGAACAAATATAGAGATTTTAGAAGTAAATCAAAGTGAAATATGCATGAATTTCTTTGAGAGGAATACTGATGATTTTTTCAGATTTATAGACTCATTTTATATATGCCGAAAGTTTGAAGAAGTGCCAGCTGATGATAAATTGTTTATTGATGATGAATTTATTGCAAAGAAACATGCTTTTGTGAGTAAAATGAATAACGAGTGGATGATACAGAATTTAAATACAAATTTTATTACATGGAAATATTTTGTTAATTCTAGAAATATAGATCGATTTTCATTTGTTTGCAATTTGATGCCTGGACAAAAAATTCATATGAATGGGTCAAGGGTCTGGTTAGAAAGTAGAGATAGTTATTAGTTATAAGAAATTATGAGTATTTTAATTTAAAAATTCGGTAATTAGAGGTTCAATTAACTTATATAATGAGTTTATATGTTATTATTATTTGATAAGGTTAAAGATAAAATTTTTTCAGGTGTTTTTTGTTAGAATTAGCATATTTTATTTTTTGGATTCAGTCTTGAGATTGGAATGACCTCATCTGTTTAATTTTTTTTTGAAAAGTAATGACGAGTGAGGTATTTTTTAGTTTTTTTACAATAGAAAAAGAAATCCAGCACTTTTTTAATTTTTTTATTAGTGTATGTTATTGAAAAATTTTCTATACTTCAAGTTGTATTTGTGAATTCATTACAAGATAAATAATTTCAAAATATGGTAATAGAAGTTGTTTATATTACTAAGTCTTTAGAGTTTGATTATAAACAGTTACAAGCTATTAAATCACAATTCAAAGTGCTTAGTAGTGTTACATTTAATAATTGTCTGACACACCTAAACTTTTTACCTTATCTCCTATTATCATTTAATTAAAAAACCGATTCATGGAAGCAGGAGTAGTTACCAAAAAAAGACCAATAATAGTATGCAACGTTGGGGATACACAATACGAAGTAGTCAAACACGTGGCTGAAAAAAGCTTAGGCTGGCATCTAACTGACGATTTCCTTGACGATGATTGGGACATTGAATGGACAGATAATTCAGTATCCCCCGACAAGCTAAGTAAAATGCGTCAATATCAAAAAATCAACCACTTTCCTGGGATGTACGGCATATGCAAAAAAAACTACCTAGCCTGGAACCTTAACCGAATGAGTAAGCTTTTTCCAAATGACTACAATTTCTACCCAAAAACATGGGTTTTACCAGGTGACTGGATAGACTTGAAAAACAGTTGGGCAAAGAACAAGTTTTTTATTCTCAAACCTGAAGCTTCCTCTCAAGGCCGAGGGATTTTCCTTGTAAACAAATTAGAAGATATAAACCCTAACGAAAGATTTGTAGCTCAAGAGTATCTTAAAGACCCTTTACTTATTGATGGGCTTAAATTCGACCTTAGGATTTATGTTTTGCTTGCTGGGTGTAATCCTTTAAGAGTCTATATTCATGATCAAGGCTTAGCTAGACTAGCTACAGAACCATTTTCTCCACCAAATGTACACAATATGCACGATATGTGTATGCATTTAACTAACTATGCAGTAAATAAAAACAATTCTAAATTTGTTTTTAATGAAGACTCAGAAGCTGATAATATTGGACATAAGCGCAGTTTAGCTTCAACTTTAGATTATTTACAAGAAGAAGGATATGATACTGATGCTTTAATGAGAAGTATTGAAGATATTATCATGAAAACTTTATGCTCGGTTCAACCTTATTTAGCACATTTATATAATAGTTGTCAACCTGAGGATAATACAAATTCTATGTGTTTTGAACTTTTAGGTTTTGATGTAATATTAGATAAAACGCTTAAGCCGTGGGTGTTAGAAGTGAATCATTCGCCTTCATTTTCAACAGATTCACCTTTGGATTGGAAAATAAAGAAAAAAGCTATAAAAGACAGTTTAGAACTTTTGGGGGTTATGGCGAAAAATAGGAAAAAATATTTTTTAGAGAAAAAAGCGGAGGCTATGAAAAGAGCTCTGACTGGGAAAAACATTAAAGAAACTAAAGAACAGAAAGCACAGATGATAAATTTAGCTCAAGCTGCTAGGGACAATTGGGAAAACTCACATCTTGGAGGTTTTAGGAAACTCTATCCTTGTGAAGATGAGAAATATAAAGTTTTTATAAAAGGTGCTAATGATATATATACAGAACTTACTGGGACTAATAAAGCCAGAGCTAAAAAACCTCAGGACGGATCACAACCAATAAACCTTCCAAAAGCTGTTAAACAAAGTATTAGTAAAAGTGTATCACCAACTGTGCTTATAAACAAAAAACCTAACAAAATCCCAGTTGTTTTCCCAGACATAAACCTCGACCGTCATTTGGCGCATTTACAAACTGAAGACCCTCTATACAAAAATGACAATTCTCCAATGACTACTTTAAAAAAAGAAACTTCAACCCAAAACAAATGCGATAATATTCTTAGTCGAAGCGCAAAAGCTGATACCCCTGCTCGCCCTGATGTACTTGAAACTTATGAAAACCGTTTATCTTTAGTCCAACATATTCAAGAAGCTATATATAGAAGTAATGCTAAATACAAAACATTTGAAGCTCCAGTTCTACAGATACATTCTATAAAACTTAATATGCCTCCAGTAAAACATCATGAGCCTGGTTTTTCAAATGGAAAAAATATAATCCCTAAAAACTCAGGGGTTCCAACAAAAATAAGATTCCCAGATGGTATATCTTTACAAGAGCGAAAGACTTTAAACTTCAAATTCGTTTAAAATCTGTAAATTCTTATGCAAAATATATTACATTTACTACATGACTTGACATTTTTCTTCAGATTCTTCTATAGATGTATCAATAGGACTATCAGTTGGCGATTCTTGGCTTCTTGGGTGATAAGGTTTTGATAAGCTCTCAGCTCTAACTTTAAAAACCTCAATCGAACCAATATTTATTGTCGAGTTTTCAGAGTCTTCATCAACTTCTGGAATTTCTTCACAGGTTTTGCAGCTTGTTTTAGATGTTTGTATAACAAGAGCTTTTCTTGCATGTTTGACATAATGTTTTATAAATTGTTTTCCTGCACAAATTGGCTTGAGTCCATTTCTATATAGAAATTACTCTATGGTTGCTTTGTAATAATAATTTGCTTCTGAGTATTTACCGATTTCACTTAAAGAAAGACCCATATAATAGTTTATAATAACATTATATGGGTCGTTTTGGAGGATTTCATTGAATAATATTATGCTTTTCTTATATTCTTGCTTGTAAACAAGCTCAATGGCAAATTTTGTCTTAGGGTTTTTAAAGAGTAAATGGTATCCTTTTTTGACCATAATCTTGTGGATGTTACAACCAGTCTGAAGAGCTTCTTCAAAGTATTGTAATGTAGAAAGTATATCCCCAGTATAAAAGCACACAGTAGCTAGATTGATAAGTGCTATAGGGAATTTTCTTTTAGGGATAAGGTTTATAGCTAAGTTATAACATTTAATAGCCTCAACTGTACTTCCTAGTTTCCGATACGCATTACCGGCGTTGTTTAGAGCTTTAGCCATACTGTTATCCAAGTCATAAGCTCTAAGAAAATACTTAAGTGCATCATTATACTTCTTTTTCTTCATCATAAATAAACCATAACTATTCTGATACTCTGCCACATTATCATTACATTTAATAGCTTCACTAATATGCTTATAACTCTGTTCTTGCATATCTAGTTCTCCGTATATTACTGATAATAATGCATGAGTTTCATCATTATTTGGAGCTTTATCTAAACTCTGTATAAGAATTTGTAAAGCAGTGTCATAATTCTTATTCTGAATCAAAATATGAGCATATATTACGCTACCTTTTGGGGATAACTGAAAATCATATTCTAGTAAACGTTTAAAACATTCATTTGCCTGTATTGTAAGACCTTTTTCATATAACTGACTGGCAAAAGATATGAGGATTTCAGGGTTGTTGGGGTGCTTATTTAAAATTTTGTCAAAGGTTAAAAAGGAATCATCGGATGAAAGCTGGAGGATTGAGTCTTTTAGGCTGTTGTCAATGTGGCTGGGCAAGTCTATCAAGGATCTGCTTTTGTTAGCGGAATAGGCATCTTTTGCCAGGCATTTTGAACATTTTGAACCCATTTTAAGTAGTTTATTTAGCCATTATTAGAGGTAAGCTAGAATAAAAGGCATCCTGTGCATGGTACGTGAGTGTCTTCAGCTTCTAATGTTATAGTTTCAGTCATTAGGCTATCTCTTAGTTTAAAAACTACAGAACGCAATTCTGAGTTCTGCAAGTCTTTTTCTTGTATTTCTTTTTCGTTGTTTTCTATTTTTTTACGCATTTCGTCTATTTCGTCCTGAAGAGTTTTTAAAGTTTCATACAGGGCTTCTTCATTTGGTAGCTTTACCGAACTAAAGTCTAAATCTAATATTTGGTCTTCTTTTATTCTACTTCGCGGACTTTCCATAATGACCCTTATTCGGGAGAGCTCTTCTTTCGATTTACTACTTTCCCAAAGGATTTCACTGACTTCATTTTTCACATTTTTAAAGCCTTCTTGAAAGTTATCCACTTCTTCATGTAACAACTGGTTCTGGTTCATATATTCAGAATTCGCATCTTTAAATACCTTCAACGAATCCAAAACTTTTGCTTTCATTGAATCTGTAGCTTTAATAATATCCTCAGCATCCGCATCACTCTCTGAAGTATACTCAGCAGGATCTCCTTTATTAAGTTTATCTTGCCTTGAAACAACTCTACTTTTATTAGTAGGTGTGCTAGATGAAGGTGTTGACTGTTTAGTGCTCTTAGGACTGATTTCTTTATCCAAAGCTTTCCCAGGTTTTTTTGCGGAGCTTGGCTTGGACTTACTTTTTACAGCTGTTTTTTGCTTAGTCTTAAGGGTCTTTAACATATTACCAAATCAAATAAGTAAAAAATATGATACAAAAGTTTAATTTAGATGATATTGAAATATATCATGCAATAGGAAAAAGTGAATATGTCAAGGTAAAAATAGCAAAACCTAAAAACAACCCTGCGTATTTTGTGCTGAAAATACTGAAAAAAACTCATATTTTGAAAACAAAGCAAGTTGACCATGTCCACTCAGAACTCACTTTGCTTAAAGAACTCCAGCATCCGTTTATAGTCAGATTATTAGGATTTAGCCAGGATGTTTACAATATTTATTTGGCTTTAGAATTTATTCCAGGAGGGGATTTGTTTACTCATATACGTGTTTGTAAGACTTTACCGAATTTACAATCTATGTTTTACTCTGCTCAAATAGCTATGATGATTGAGTATTTACATAGTAAAAGTATTATATACAGGGATTTAAAGCCTGAAAACATAATTATCAAGCACAACGGATATTTAAAACTTACTGATTTTGGACTGGCGAAAATGGTGCTGGATAGGACTTATACTTTCTGTGGTACCCCTGAATATACTGCACCAGAAGTTATTTTGAAAAATGGATATGGGAGCGCTGTGGACTGGTGGAGTTTAGGAGTGATTATTTATGAAATGCTTGCAGGGATTGACCCATTCCATGACCAAGATCCAATGATAATTTATGAAAACATTCTTAATTGTAGACTGAAATTCCCTAGGGGGTTCGATAAAGTTGCCAAAAGCCTTATTAAGCATCTACTTGTTATTGACTTAAGTAAAAGGTATGGGAATATGAAAAGAGGAGTTGGAGACATTAAGAAACATAGATGGTTTAAAGATCTTGAATGGGAATTATTAATTTTAGAAGGTATAAAAATGCCGTATATACCTCCAGTGCGTTTTCAAGGAGATACATCAAACTTTTATAGATATCCTGATTCAGTATCTGAGCCTGAGTCAATAAATTATACTGAAGACCCTTTTAGCAATTGGTAGCATAAATAAATATCTTATACGATTATAATATTCAATTTAGATAAGAGATTTCAAAGAAGATAATTTTTTTTTTTGCGAGTTATTATAAATGCTGCTTAGAATTATATAAAATTAGACTATGCACATTCTAAGTTATACTAGCTACTCTGATACAAAAGTCCAACCATTAAGCTTTGTGTCAGCATTTGAATGCTCATCACTGCCTAGCTTGTATCCAGATAAAAAATTTGCATTTATCAGTGATGGTGGCGGTATCGGAGGCTTAAGTTTTTTATTATAAACATCCGTCCAATTAATTCTAGCAAAAAACGGGTGTTTTTTAACTTCATCTGAATCATCAACACTCCCAAGCCTCTTATTCGGATCACGTTTTAAAAGTCTTTTTAACACATCTTTAGCTTCATCACTAAGTCGTGGAGGAATTTTTAGTTTAGCATTTTCTATATTATAAAGTAAAATTTTCCTATCACCATTATAATAAGGAGGTTTACCTGTGAGCATTTCATAAAGAATTACTCCAAAAAGGTACCAGTCAACAGCTTTTCCATGTCCTTGTCTACGAATCATTTCTGGTGCTAAATATGCTATTGATCCACAAAAAGACATCGCTGAGACATTATCTAATACCCCTTCTTTAGAAAGCCCAAAGTCAGTAAGTAATGAATGGCCATCAATATCAAGAATTACATTATCTGGTTTAAGATCTCTATAAATAATCCCTCTAAGATGAAGTTCTGATATAGCTAATAATATTTCACACATATAAATCCTTGCGATATCTTCAGGAAGGGTCTGATAACGATTAATACATGCAGTCAAATTCCCCCCAGGACAATAGTCCAATATAAGAAATACTTTATCTGCATCTTGAAATGCATATCTCAATCTGACAATGAATGGATGGTTAATATAACTTAAAACATTCCTTTCAGTCATAACATATCTCATTAGATTCTGAGCAAAAATCTTTTCTTTTTTAAGAACTTTCATTGCATAAAATTCCCCACTATTCTTCATCTTAACCAAAAATACTTCCCCGAAACTCCCTCTACCTATTATTTGAGCAGGTTCAAAATCTTTAAGTGTAACAGTTCGATCAGGTTTTGTAATTCCATCAGGTATAGACACATTGATTTCAATTTCATCATATTCGCTAATAGTGAAAATTTCTGAAGGCTCTGAATTAATATTGATATTCTTCTGTTTTAATAAATCAATTGCCGTAACCCCTTGATAATTTTTTACATCAAGATCAGCACACATACATACAAAAAATTCTATAATCTGTGAATTCTCAGCTATAATCGCATAATGAAGTGCTGTATTTCCTTTATTATCTATAGCATTAATTAAAGCTCCTTTATCAATTAATACCTTTGCAATAATAAAATTGTTTTCAATACAAGCAACATGTAAAGGTGTTTTTCTATAAATATCAAGACAATTTATGTTGATTGAAGGGGTGTATTCAAGTAAAAGTTCAACAAGTTGTATATAATGATTCTTCACAGCATTATGTAATAAAGTATTACCTTCAGGACTATGGGCGTTAAGTTCTAATGAATCGACGTCATCAAAATTTTCATGGTTTTTTTTATAAACCCTAGAATTCCCCAAGTCATACTCGTTTAGAATCTGTTTAACAGTCTCAAGATTGTTTTTTTCACAAGCTTCCCAGAGATGTTGAGCGCTTTTGTGTTCAGTCCAATGGCTTTTTATTGGAGGAGTCTTAACAGAAATACATGTTTTGCCATTACGATCGCTGGTTTCTTTGTCAGAATCATTAGAAGCAAGTTGTTCTAACGGCTTTTCTTTTATATCCTCGAACTCTACAGTTGATAGATTGTGGTGGCTTATTGTCCTATGGTTCGCCTTGCAACAATTGAGTTTTTCTAAAACATTCTTCACTCCGTCCATAAGGAAATTCATTAGTTTATAATTAATTATTATACATTAAAAGGTCATTTTTTAACCTGTCACGTTCTTGAAGTTTCAGGTTTATTATTTTGAGATTTTTCCTTTTTTTGTCTTTCCTGTCAAAATGCTTAGACCGAAGTTTCTTAAGTTTGTTATAAAATCGATTTTTATAATTTTTGAGTTCCTGTGTAGTGATTACTTCATAGGTTTCTTTTGCATCTTCGTAATCTTGCATGTTGATTGAAAATTTGCTTTCATAAAGTTTTTCTGTTTGGAGTTCTAGTTTGAGTAGTTCTTTTGTTGTTTTGTAGTTTTCGGTAATAGTTTTTTGTTTGGATTCTTTTTCTTCAATAAGTATGTTATAAAATTTCTCCTTTTTATTTTTAAATTCTCTAAGTGTCTGCTCTTTTTTTTCTTGAAATCTTTTATTAAGCTCGTCTTGCTTTTGCTCGATTTTCAAACATTTTTCTTTAATTTCAGAAAGTAGTTGTGAAATTTTATCAGCATCAGCAGCAAGCTCATTATTAAGAATTGAGTTAATTTTCTTATCCATCTCCCTTAATATAGACTCAATAATATCTTTAGTTATAGCATAATTGGAACTAACTTGACTACTAAGTACCTGCTTGCTAATTTCCAAAACCATAATTTTTTCCCTATCTTGTTCAATCTTCTTAGTATTTTTCAATATTTCAAGCTGACTTCTCAGATCAATCAGTTCTTTTTCTTTCTCACAAAAAACAATTTCCATATCATTTTTTTGATTTTCAATTTTCAAAGATTTTTTTTTCAGTCCTTCCGATTCTCGACATTTTGAAAATAACCTTTGTTTAAGATCCTGAATATTATTAATCAACAGCTCAATCTCAGCAGATGGGAAAATATTTTGCATTTTATCATGAGCTTCTGCCAGTTGAGTTTTATAATTTTCTATATTTCCTGATAATATTTTTTTTTCATAAGTACCGCTAGAAATTTTATTCTGCAAATCATTAACTTTTTCAATAGAAATTTTTATCATCTTTTCTTTTTCTGTCAATTCAATCTGAGTTGTTTTTAAACTTGCAGCTTTACATTCAATTTCTTCATGTAGTTGGCGTAAGGATTCACGGCAAGCAATATCTTCAATAAGTTCATTAGAGATTTCTGATTCAGATAAATCTAGTTCAGAATCAGAAAGTGTAAGATTTGAAAGCCCTGAAGATGATGATTCTTTTTCTATAGTCCTTCGAGTTGAATCCAAAGCAATTTGTTCATTTGATTTCTGTAAATTTGGTGTTTCGAGTTTAAGAACTTTTTTAGCTCTCCCTATAACCCTATAGCATTTAAATTCAACAGGAACATTTTCTAAGTAAAAATTACCATGATATTGAGGCAAAGGAATATTTGGGATTTTTTTCGGTTCAGCTTTAATCATATCAGCAATTGACTTAACCCAAGAATGTTCAAGTATTTCACTAATCCCTAATCTTTCACTAGTTTTTTTCACAAGAATCCTACTAATTAAATCTTTAGCATCTGAAGGGAAACTAAGTGGGAATTTCGGTTTGCATTTAGAAATATTCAACAACATGTTTTGCTTGGCTTGTGATCTAAAAGGAGTATGTCCAACAAGCATTTCATAAAGCAATACACCTAAACACCATATATCAGCTGAAGTATCATGAGCCCTTTGCTCTACCATTTCAGGAGGTAAATATTCTGGAGTTCCACAAACAGTTGTCCTTGGCTCTTTTTCATTAGTATAATAATTCGACCACCCAAAATCTGTAAGTTTAACCCTACCATTCTTATCTAAAAGTATATTCTCAGGCTTAATATCTCTATGTATAATTGCAGGAACATGACTATGTAAATACTGTATAGCCATAAGAACTTCATAAAAATATTGCCCTGCTTCAAATTCCATAAATTGCTTTTGTCTATGAAGTCTTTGGAATAAATTTCCCCCTTCACACATTTCCATAATCAAGTAAAAATATTTCTCATCTTCAAAGTGATTGTAAAGCTTAGCGATATTTGTATGGTTTAGATTATACATGATATAAACTTCCCTACAAAACTGTGCTTGCATTTTTACTACTTTGTCTTTAGCCACTTGTTTTAGAGCATAAGATTCTTTTGTCAGACGATGTTGGACTTTCCACACATTTCCGAAAGCTCCGTCGCCGAGTTTTTTTTCAAAGTCGAAATCTGATTTTTTTATCTCTTCTTCTTCGCCTGAAAGTATTGATGGGGATTCAAATAGTATTTTGTTTGCTGTGCGTTTATTGCTCATGATAATATAAAATTTTAAATATGGTTTTCCTAGATTATAGTTAGTTAGTGAAATTACAACTCGAGGTTAAAAGATTTTTTGCTATTTATGGTTTCAGCATTTTTTTGATCGAGTTATCATCTAAATCTTCAGAACTAAAGTGATACAAGTTTAGTGAGCTCCTGTAAACTCTTTAGTTGTAAGAGCAGGTTCATAATACATAAACTATTTAGGCATTTATTAAAAAACTAAACTTTATTGTGTGAAATAGTATTCGCATTTTTAATCTTCTTGTGGATGTAAATTTTATCTAATCTGATACAATTGACAAAATGTCTTGAGTGAAAAAATATTTGATGACCATTTTGATATCTTCACAAGGTTTTTTTATTTACAGTCTTAACTATTTCACTCAAATCCACTGGCTATTTTTTTTAGTTTTAAGTTATTAGTTATAGTTTATCGCTCGCTATGTGCGAGCTAATTCTTCTCTGGCTATTCTTTAATATCTTAGCTTTATTAAAAGATCAATATTATATAAAGTAATCCTATATAAAATACTTGAAAAACTAGTTTATTACCATTGTGAATACACTTTAAACAAAGATAAATCGTCTTTATCTCTACATGAAAAACTTATTCTCACAATATCTGATTTTGTCTTTATCTAAAAAATTCTGAGTTCCCAACATTGAGCATACCATAATAAGGTCATCAGTTATTTCAATATACTTTTATTATTCTGTTGTTGAAGAGAGTTTTTTATATAATTTTCTTGTGAATTGTGAATTTGTTAAGTGTTAATAATATCAATATCTGATGAAATTTTTAAGAATAAACTTCTCAGATATGTACAACGCAGTCGACTTTTTTTTTTCAGACATGCCTTTTATTACATAAAGCTTGTCATCAATCCAAGACTTCAAATCCATATTGTATTACTAAAACTGCGGATATCCTGAAAAAGAAGGTTTATCGCCATTGGAAAAATCTGGAAACCCGAGCTTTAATGCGAAAATCCCGTTTTGATGGGTAATTACTTCTGATATTCTCTTGCGACTACACACTGACCGCGACTGATCTCGGCTTCGTATTTTTGAACTTGTGTTCCGCGAGATGGCAACAGATTTGTTGTTTTTTGGTGAAGTTGTTTGTTCATGGTCTTTAACATAATCATCAAGTTTTTCATAAAATTTCATACGGAGCCTTCGGTTTTGAAGCACCATTTTAGCATTTTTAAGCTCGTCCTGCAAACTTTCAATATAAACTTTTTGTCTTTCTACAATTTCATCCTTAACTTGATGTTCAAAAGTTATTTCTTTTTTATACTTTTCAAAACTGCTTATAAATTACTCTAAATGAAATTGTTTTATTTTAACTTCATAGTCTATTTCCTTTTGTTTTATCACTCCATTAAGTTTTTCAATCTCTTCTTTAAGATTTTTTTCTATATTCTTACAATTTTCTTTAGCCTGATAAACTTTTGCCTTAACTTTATCTATTTCCCCTTTATAAATAGAACAAGTATCTTTAAGAAATTCTATCTGATTTATAAGTATTTGTATTTGTTGCACATAATGTTCTTCATTAAAAGTCTTAGGTTCATTTTTTGTTATATTCTTAGTTTTTGTCTTTGAAATTCTTGCATTTGTTATATAAATACCGATATCCGCAATTATCTGACATAAGAAATTCATAAAAATATCTTTATCTTGAAGGGATTCAGTTAAATTAGCACATTGTCTCTTAATCTCAAATAGATCTTCTTTATATTTTTCTTTAGCATCAAAAAATTTAGCATTGTATTCTTTTTTAATATAGTTTTTTGTTATAATTACATGTTGTTTGACTTCCACATCTTTGGATTCTCTTATACGAGAAATCTTATCTTGGTAGTAGTCTTTTTCTAAAATATTTTTTTCTAGTAATGGGGATTTCGAAGGGATTATATTAGCTTTACTTTTCCTTACGTTCATTAATCGGTTTGCTACTTCTGATGATCGAAGTATATGTGAAGAATTCATATCTTCCCAGAATTCATTGTCTGAATCTTCAGTATGGTCCATTTAGACTATTAGAAAAATAATATTTTGGAAGTTTAATTGATAGGAAGATCCCGGCCTTTTTGATTTGAAAGATTATTTTGGAATTTTTTTTGGAGTTGGGATTTTATGTTGGTTTAGTTAGATTTTGATTAATAAGGTTGTGATGATGATTTTTTAAGTGATGGAAAATAGAAAATATATGGAAAATTATTATTTTATAGCCAATTTTGAGGGAAAATAAATATTGTATTATTTAGAAGATTTTATGTTTAGATTGAGAAAAAATGTACTAATTTTATGTTTTTTGATAATTAAATAAGATTTTTTTTTATTAGGATCAATACATTGTATAGTGTTATATTTGCTAATATACAATTTTTATGTATCTTATCGTAAGTTAAATAGATTTAACAGCCATTTTATGAGTTTAAGGTATTGCTTTTTTAGTAGATGTTTTTTAATATTGTTTGATAAAAAAATTTCTTTTGAAAATTCTTACTTTTGTCTCAATGTATTTTAATAAAAACTTAAAGGCTGTTGAGTACCTGGATTGGAATTTTTTTTAAATAAAGAAACTTTTACTATCGATAAGAAATTATAAAAAATTATAAAGGGTGCTTAAAAACTTGTATGCTAGAATATGTATTTAAAACAAATACTTGTTAATTTAACACACTGTAAGGTTAATTTATTATATCATTCTAAAATACCACAAGATTTATTTCTTTGTCATTTTACCATTATCCACTCAGATACTTTTGAAATCTAATATGTAAAATTCAAAATTCACCTAATATCATCAAAACCATAAATAATCCAAACTATCGTTTTATTATAATTTAAAATGTCCATCCTTGGCGAGTTCGAAGAAATCAGTTTAAGCGACAACTCCACAGAAAACACTGAAGAAATGCTCCGAAGACAAAAAAGTCCAAAAGAAATCTCAATAGCAGAAAGACTTAAAAAACTCAAATCAAACCCTGATACTTTCGACTATCAGTATCTTCTCAATCAAATGAAAAGACCAGCAAAATTCTCTTCAAATTCTCCTCCAGTAGTAGAAAGAATGCTATTTAATCATCAACTATCAATGAATAAAAAGAGATTTTTAATACAACAGAAAGAATGCGATGAAGTAAAATCTTGCACATTTCGACCTAAAATCAAAAGTCAGCATAAAAGAAGGTCGTTCAAAGATTTTTACAGCTCACAACAACAGTTTCTCAACAATAAAAACGCTCGGCTTCAATCTTTGAGAGAAAACCAAAAGAAATCTGAGGATCTTTTAGATGTTGAAAGGAAAAATAAATTGGAAATAAGCCCAGGAAGTCGGCAAATATTGAAGAAAATCGAAGAAAGAAATCCTGAGTTTTTTAAAGAAGATGCTTCATATCTTTGCAAGACCGTATCTTTGAGTAAAGGCATTTTTAAAGCTTTAGGAAGACCTCCTCTACCAAAATCCCCAGTAAATTAATAACCTTGTATATACTAATTTGTAATTCATATGTAATAAAGGCAAAATGAATGACACATTTCAAGAAATCGATGCCTTGCTTGTAAGAACTAATCGAATTTATGTCTCATACTCAGCCTTAACTCTAGTTTCTACAGGATCTCTTATGTCTCTTACTAAATATTCAAGAAAAACAAAAATCTTCTTAACACTTACAATAGCATTTCCAACATCAGGCTTATTTACATGGGCTCATATTCTTAAAACTTTTAGTCGATACGAACTAACTTATTTGAAAGTTGGCTTGGATAAAACTTACCCATCAATCAAATCAGATAGAACTAAGTCTTAATAATAATGGCTAGTAGGTTAAGATGTGAGAACTCAAGTATTTTTTTTTTTTTGGATTCATGGGAGTGATGATTGTAAAACTTAGTGATTAATATGACTGTTATATAGTATTGTAAGGGTTTTATCTATGAAAGTTATTTGGATTGATAATGAAGTCAATTATTATGGTAGTCATGGCTGATGATCTTTGTTTTTATGGGGGATGAATTTATTTTAATCTAAAAAAAAAGTGAAATTGGTTATAAATACTTTATTGGTATAAATATTTTGCTTCAGGATATGATTTGGTTTGAGTTCCTTTAGCTGCAGGGATGAATATAGGGGGCAAATACTCAGTAAGAAAAATATTTGTAGGCATAATTCTGATAATATTTTTGCTGGAGTCTTGAGATTGTATGGGCTAATTATTGGCCTAATTATTTCGCAATAAGTTAGGTTAATAGAAAGATTAGTCTTTGGAAATTAAAACTTAGGATTAGAGTTTAATAATTCAAAAGTTTATTCTGAAATTTAGTTGTGAAAATTCCTGTTTATTGAGAAATAAAGGTAATTCGTATAGAAATGAGATAGAAAATTCGGAATTTATATTTGCTAATTATTGTATTTTTATTTTGAAAAGATGTGAAATGTTATAAGAATAAAGTAAGTAGATAAAATTATATGGGTTTACTAAGAATAATATAAATTTGAATTACAAATTAAATCATCAAAGATTGCATAAATATTTTACTCAAAAATATATTGATAAAAGTGCAGTGAAGATTTAGAAATTGTCTTAATAAAGGAATAATATTTATGGTTCAATATTATATCTTTAGTAAATTATCTTTAATTTAATAAATTATAATAGTTGAGTCCTCGCTTTACTTAATCACTTTAAACCAATTAAATATACCTACTTTAAAAGACCAGTCAAAATATTTAAGTATTTAAAACCTCTTATCACACAAAGACAATAACAAAACCCTTAAGACTAAAACTATAAAAATCATCTCATTTTTTTTTTTAAATCCCCAAGCAATTCCATAAACTGCATCCCACCATAATAATCATACCAATCTATTTATTCTTTTGAACACAAAAATAATACATCAAAAACTATATTCAAAAAATAATTACAAATACAAATCACTTAATGTGACATGTCTCTTAACAGCTCTCATTAAAGTATAATCCAGTTTTACACAAGGTGGAGGTATTCTTAACGCTTTAACTTCTCTTGGGTTATAAAGTGGATTTCCTCTATACGANTAATCCAGTTTTACACAAGGTGGAGGTATTCTTAACGCTTTAACTTCTCTTGGGTTATAAAGTGGATTTCCTCTATACGATGCTGATTGTGGTCTAGGTCTTTGTGAAACTCTAAACACTCTTGATCTATTCGCTGTACCAGGCCTCTCATCATTTCCACAAATTTGTCCATCAAAATCCCCATCCTCTAATCTAATCACACATTTTTTAAATGAAGCAATTTTCGGTTCTTCTTCCTCATCAACAATTTTCATATACATTTTTTCCCTTTTAAACCTAACATATTCATCTTCAACAATAGGAGAATTTCTCATAACAGTTTGTTCAGTACTTAAACTATCAATACTATTCAACCTTTCTTTCCAATCTTTGCATTTAGGAATCATCAATAAAACAGCTGAAATCCCAGGTCTATCAATAGGTTGTTTAGATAAAAGTTTCAATATAAAATCAGATAATTGTTCAGAATATATCAACGGAATTGGTTCAGGTGTTTTTGACACAATTTGCATACCAAGAGTTATAAGATTTTCAGCTTGAAAAGGTGGTTGAAGTTTTGCTAAACTGTATATCACACAACCTAAAGCCCAAATATCAACTTTATAATCATAAGGTCGGTGTTTGACTAATTCAGGGGCAAGATAAAGAGGTGTCCCAACTCTAGTAACTTGCATAGGTGCTGATACAATTTTAGAAGCTCCTAAATCAGCTAATTTGATTTTATGATCTTTTGTTATTAAAATGTTCATTGTTTTTATATCACGGTGAATTATGCTTTTATTATGAAGATATTGAATTGCTGTTGAGAGCTCATGAGACATACGCCAGATTTCAGGTTCGGGTAAAAATGATTTTTTTTCTTGATGTTGGAGGATTAGCTTATGCAAATCCCCACCGTTTATGTATTCCATGACGATACAGAGACTTTTACCATCCATAAAAGAGCAGAAGTACTTGACAATGTTAGTGTGGTTAAGTTTTTTAAGCACTTGAGCTTCGTGGATTACTTCTTTTTGACTTTTTTGTGACAAGTGTGTGATATTGATTTTCTTTATCACGTAGATTCCTCCAGTTTTTAGGCTTTTCACCCGGTAGACCATGCCGAAACTACCTTGGCCTAACTCTTTTTCTATGATGAAGTCGTTTAAACATTGTCCTGGAGATCCCATTTCACAAATTATTTGGTATATTATCTTGCTTTTTTTGTAAGAAAGGTTTAAAGTTATGATTAGGTTTTAGTTTAAATAGGAAGATGGGGATTATTAAGGTATGAGGATTTGTCAGTTATGAATTGGAGAAAGAAGTATGATAATTTTTTTTTTGATTGTGAGATTTGGATTATAGATAGGGATTTTATTAAAGAAAATTTTTGATTTGAATTTTTTTTTGCTTTGATTTAAGGGCAGTTTTTGAATAGTAGATAATTGAAGATGTTTATTTTATTTTAAATCATTATGACACTATTGGTTTATTTACTACTTAAGTAGTATTTCAATTGATTATTACATCAAAGTTTTTAATTATATTGTCTAATTTTTATACTTCAAGATTTGTTTTCCAATTATTTATTCCATTTTCTCTATGAAATTATATTTTTGTCAGTAATTTTTATTAAAGTGTTATTAACAGTATATTTTCCGGTTCCGATTCCAGTAATTATTATGATATTCACATATTTTTTATAATTGCCAGTAGCATTTATGGTTTAGAGATATAGAAGAAAAGGGATTAGAGTTTTCAAACTTTCATATATATTGTGATAATCACTATACATCGTATATTACTCAAAAATAATTGGTAAATAAAATTATAAATGGTATTTGAACAATAAAACTATCGTCAAAAAAACTTGCCTAATAATGCCCAAAAGATTACAAGAGGGACAGTTAGAATTTTCTGAAAAACAAGGAATAAAATTATCATTATATAAAGCTGAAATGCAGTAAAAGTTCTTTCAAGCAATTTGACTCTTAAATTAAGAAAACTAATATAAAACTTTTCCATATACTTAGAAAAGCATAAAAAGTTTATAGTTTGTGTTAATCAGTTTGATCATCAACTACAATATTATTCATATCTATGCAAATTTATAAAATGGTGAAATTTCTTTTTATTTACCAGCAAGAGATGCTTTTTTATATGTTTTTCTAATAATAAGAAACATGAATAAAATAACTATTTGAACAATAGACTTAAATTAGTTTGTTACCTAACTTCAAGAAAAAGTAAACAAAATTCAAAAACTAAAATAAAGAATAGATGAACAAGAGTCAAAAATTGATAAGAAAATCTCATCTATTGGACTTCATAAAAACCTCATTCAAATATAAAAGTTTCAGTATAAATCTTGACAATAACT
This sequence comes from Stentor coeruleus, assembly GCA_001970955.1. Classification (NCBI taxonomy): domain Eukaryota; phylum Ciliophora; class Heterotrichea; order Heterotrichida; family Stentoridae; genus Stentor; species Stentor coeruleus. Next base: position 35,920 of record MPUH01000174.1, on the reverse strand, counting down.
ACTTGAATAAGCATTTAAATTGACTATCTCAATTAGAAAATCTATCAATCACACCATATGGTCATTAAGAGAGTTAAACTTATAATAATAACTATATTAAATTCAATGAAGCCATATCGGAAGTCGTACAACGTGAAACCTTACGAGGAAATTCATGGCTGGCGTGAGTCAACTTTAAACTATTCTGAAGCAAACAGAGCACTACAAATAATCAAGCCTTACAAAGTGAAATCTTTAGCAGAACTCCATAGATCCCCTAAATATCCTGATTACAAACCTGATAAAAGTTTATTCCCTCTACTTTCATCTTCTAGTGTCTCACATCTACTAAGTAAACCAAGGCTTCTAATGACTAAGCCAAAAATAAGTATACGAGAAGTATACTCACCTGGGCATATTTATCCTTCAAGTCCAGGAAGTACAAATAGATTGAATAAAAATCACTTTAGTTTGAGTACAAAGTCTTCAAATAGCTGGCTTGATATTAATAGTCCTAAAAAAAGCTTTGATTTTAGGAAAGTTTGTTTAAATCAGAATATACCTTTACATACAGATAATAGTGAGGAGTTTATAAAAGATGAAGAAAAATTTAATGAAGATACTGTAAATGATGAAAATGTGAAGACGATGGTGGAAAAAAGTATGGACTCATCAAAATATGAGAATAAGAGTACTGAGTTCCCTGAAAACCACTATGTTCATATTATGAAAAGAGTAGAAGATGAGAGAAAAGTTGAAAAAACAGAAAAAATCGAGTTAGAAAGTAAAACTCAAGAGAAAATTTATAAAAAAATGCAATTAAAGACAGGAAACAGAACTCATAAACCAATTCAGAAAAGAGAAAAATCAGAAATGATACCAGAGACATACCGAAAAACTACAAATAATCAAAAAAAACTACTTGAAGCCACAAAGCTAACAAAAAGTAAACCAAATTTAAAAAACAAATATTATTCTCCTGATGAAAAAATAAGCAATCCAGTTAGTCCTAACTATTTTTCTACAAAATCTTCAGAAAAAAAACAAAACATTCTTTCAAACAACGAAAAAAGCGACACAAAAATTGAATATCCTATCCCTCCTTTAAATATAATAAAAAATTTTGTGCAAAACTATCGTAACAAGCGTGCATTTCTTGCAAAAAGCCCAGAATCAGAAGGGCAAAAAACTTCTAATCAACAAAAATCACACAATAATTCACCTAGTTCAAAAAATCAACCTTCAGATACACAAGCCAAATGCGTAATCCTTAACAATAATTCTGGGGTTTTAAAAAACAACACAACAAACTCAATAAATAATCATATAAGTTCTAACAATATCTCACAAACTAATAAAGAACTTTCAATTAACTTAAAAAAACACATTAAAAATAATATAAAAATATCTAAAAGCCCAAAAAATCAACCTTATAATAATGAAAAAGATATTGATGATGGGTCTCAGAATAATATAGGATTTACAAAGAAGTTTCTTAATAAGAACAAAAATGCAGGAATGTCATTAAAAGCCTTAACAGAAAAAGCTATAAGTTTGGTATATACAAAAGATGAAGCACAGTCTAATCCAATAAAAATATTAAATTCCAATGATGAAAAAAATTTAGAAACACGATTATCACCAATAGAGGAAGAGAAAAATCGTATAAGTAAGGAAATTGAAACACCACCTCCTTCTCATGAAAAGCCAAAAAAAAGACAAACTAAGAAGACTGGAATTTTTTTTAATGGTTTGACTGATGTTAATGAAAAAAAAGAAGAATTTCATGAAGAGAATATGGCAGATGATGATGATGATAAGAAGGAGATACAAAAAAATAAAAAGCAAAAGGATAGGAAAAATACTAGAGATAAAAATAAAAGAAAAAATACTTTTAAAATAGGGACGAGAAAAGATAAAAATAGATTTGAAGAAAGAAAATCTTCTGATAAATCAGAGAGTATTGAAGAAGTATCAGAAAATAGCAGTTTAGATAAAAAGGGAACTAAAAAGATAAGAAATTTTACTGGTGGAAAAATAAAAAGATCAGGCTCTTTGGCTATGATAAATAACCAAGGTTTCGTAAGAAAAGCTACTATAAAAGGTGGGACAAATAAACTACTATCAAAAAACATAATTAGCAACTCTCAAAATCCAAAACCCAAATTTAAAATAAACATAATTTATCCCAACGATAAAATCTATAAATCAAGACTAAGAAGAACAAGTACTCTAGGATCCAGTCTAAATTTTTTTTCTGAATCAAAAAAAACTAAAAGTAGAAAATTTAAAAGAACAAGTACTAATTTAAGCAAATCATTATCAACTTATCCTCAAAGATCCTCATTTATTTTTATTCCATCTTCACCAATAGATCGTTTTATAAACAATTATTCTATGTCTATGATTAGTAAATTACAAGTACTTCTTTGTACTTTAGAAGAAGACCTTATAAACATTTCTAATATGAGTAATCTTCAAATTGAAAATTTAGCCCCTATTCCACTTAGTGCAAAATCTTCTAAAAATAGCACAGTTTCTCAAAATAAAACTATAAAAAATCTTATGAAAATTGAATTAGAATTAGTATTAAAGCCTTTGTCAAGAAATAGACGTAATGAACCACAAGAAAATATGTGTATTATTGCTGATAATATTAAATCTAGTATTTTTAGTGATGGTATGAAAAAAGATCTTATTGATTATGCTAGAAAAAGCAGATTTGTTGAAAAACCTTCTCGTGTTGAAAGAGGAATGCTGAGGATTATTAAGAAAAGACTTAGAAAAAATAAAAACTTTGATGATAGTGAGGATTTTAGTGAAGATAACGAAGATAGTTCTTCTGATTATGAGATTGATTTAGGATTTGACGATTCAAGAAGTAGGGATTTGAAAAACTTAAAATATGAGATGAACTTGAATACTTCAAGTATGTCTAAAAGATCTTTAAGAAGTTTTTGTTCTGATCATGAAATTAATAAAGAAGAATTTAAAGATTTAGAAAGCTTTAGTTGTTTAAGTGAAGATTATCGCTTTATTGAAGATAAAGATGTGAATAGTGAATTATTTTCAATGAAATGGTGTAGTGCTCTTAATATGAAGAAATTCATTTTATCTCCACAAGTAAATTTCAATTATTTTAGAGAAAATAATTTTGATTTTTTCGAGCAGTTTAAAAATGAAAACATTGAAGGTGATATTGATATTAACAACCTTGAATCAGTGATGCTAAAAAATAGGTTTTATGCATTGAAAAATATAGCAAATAATCCAATAGATACAGATTTTTATAGTTTAGCTGTAACCAGTCTTGATGAATTAAACCCTACAGAACAAAAAAATTTTGAAGTTCAAAAAATTAGGAAATGTTTAAGAAGAACTCGATATAAGAAGAATTTGAAAAAACTTCTTATGAGGCAATTGACTAATAAAACCTTTTCTAATTTGGTAAAGTTAATATAAGAAGTTTAATATAAGAAGTTCAATATAAGAAGTTTTAATATAAGAAGTTTATGTAAAATCATTAGAAAAGTCTTGAGAAAATTATATTTCACTGCTTTTATAAAATTATTTCAATTTCTCATATAAATTGAAAATGCTTATTCATAGCCCTTTCGGACAGCTTAGATTGCTTTTTCCAATTTACCAAAAGGCAGGATTGCAGGATATAAAATATAACAAAGTTACAGACAATATCTCGCATAAAGTCCTTTTCAAAAGACTTAAATCAGAAAAGTCCCTTGAGTTCATAGATGAAAGGGCAATATATGGAAAAATCATAGCCATAACCAGAAACTTGAGAAGAGATTTTAGATGGTGCTTGCCAAGTACCTCAAAATGTCAAACACCAAAAGAAATCTTCCATTTGTATAGGCGTTCAAAAATCGAACATGCCCATTACTTGGCCCGAGTTGGTTTTCATATAGACGAAAATTATAAAGTATTCCTCAGAGGTGTCCCAGATATAGGCATCTTACCTTCAGCTATTCGAACTTTCCTTGATCATCCTCAACCGATATACATGCCTATAAATATCTTTGAAGGAATTGTCTCGGCTAATGAATGGCTTGAAAAAGGATTGCATATAGGAGTTCTTGGAGAGAAAATCTACCCTTTATATTCTGTATGGCCTCCTACAAACCAAGAATACTTGAAATTGTTTGATAGTTATCTTCAAAGTACTTCTGTTAAAGGAACTGCTGTAGACTTAGGATGTGGGACTGGAATTTTAGGATTTATGCTGGCTAAGAAAGGTATGTCAGTTTTTGCAGTTGATAGTAATTTTAACGCTGCTAAGTGTGCAAATTTAAATGCTCAAAAACTAGGATTAGAATTTACTGCTGTACATGGAAATGTTAAAGATATTGCAATCCCTGAATGTAATATCCTTGTTTGTAATCCTCCATGGTTACCAGCTAGTGCAGGGACTTTATTAGATAGAGGAAGTTATGACCCTAATGAAGAATTACTTTGTGCAGCTTTTATGCAAACAAAAAAACTAAAGGCTAATGGAAGGTTTTTACTTATTTATAGTGACCTTGCTGCAAATATTGGATTGCAAAATCCTGGAAGGATTGAAGAATTGTGTAAAAAGCATGAACTAGTTATAAGAAATATGACCAAACTTCCGATGTCTTTGACTCTTGATAAAGAACACCCTTTGAAAGCTATCAGAGATAATTCAAGCATTTATTTCTATGAAATAGTTAGGTTATAATTTAGACTTTCCACAATTTTTTATGTTTAATCTAATAAAAATGTATGCAATCTATTGTAATTAGAAAATATTATAATTAGAAAATGTTCAAGAGACCAGAAAAAGATATAATCTATGATGCTAATACAATATCAACTTTCAATTGCAATACAAAGAAAAATAAAAAAACTTCATATACATGGAATCAGGACTTATATACTCTACAAAGTCCAGGAATACCAAGAGAAGCTAATAATGCAATTGTCTCAATATATGGATCTTTAAGTAAACTTGGTAATCCTGTAAAGTTACTGACAAATGAATTAACTACTATAGAAACACCTATACAAACTAAGGCCGAAATACCTTTTTCACAAAAAACATCGACTAAAGATGAAATTATGCGTAATCCAGGGGAAAAACTTCGTGAACTTGATATAAAAGTAATTAAAAAAAGTGAAGAAAATAAAAGGATGCTGGAATCAACTAGTTTACTTAGTATGCAGACTAAAAATAAGATAGAAGAACTTGAAATTAAAGTTGCTAAACTGAAAAATGAATTAGAAGGACCTAAAACGAGAAGAACCCTTTTAAAAAGTGAATTAAATACAAAATCAGCAAAAGTTATATTGCCAAGGCTTTATAAGAAATAAATAGTTAAACTATAATCTTAAGTTGTTATAGCCAATGTTTTGTTATGGTATCCTAAATATATTTCATAAAATTCATAACCTTAAAGGGATATGACTATGATATGAACTATAAAAGTTAAATAATATTTATAAAGATCCCAAAATTAAATAAATATCATGAATGCAGATTTTTTATTAAGTTTTGATATTTAACTCTTAAAACAATATCTTTAACGCTTGAAAATTGTATGAGAGTTAGGCATCGAATTAAAAGATAATTTTTTTATTTAATATTTGATATTAGGTACACTTTTATATCCTTTACCTTCATTGAAACTAAACCAAAAAATTTTTTTCTATACCTTCAAAGTGTGCCAATTGAGTAAGAGAAATACAAAAAAATATTTACTAGTATTAACAAATAAAACAACTTATACTAAAATTAAACATAAANAAACCAAAAAATTTTTTTCTATACCTTCAAAGTGTGCCAATTGAGTAAGAGAAATACAAAAAAATATTTACTAGTATTAACATATAAACCAATTCAAACATAAAAAAAATCAAATTTTCCCATCAACAAACCTTAACCCAATTATCAATTTTTATTTTCACAAAAAGCCTCTATTAAAACTACATTAACCCAAAAATTCAATCATAATAAATATTTTAATACAACCTAAATAATGGATTTCATAAAAAGCTCCAAATCTAAAGCTAGCATAATCCACAAACCTCTGTGTAAATGCAACTTTAAAAGCCTTATGAGTAAAACAATTCATGCATTCTACCTAGAAAAAAATCAAGACACTTGCGATATTGGTAAAAAGTGGTTAAGTATGACAGTATTGCCTGACAATTCAGAGCATTATTATTACAATCTCTTAAAAGCAAGTTTTGAAAAAGAATTTCTCATGAACAGCAATAAACAAATCGACCTTGACATCCCTCGAACCTTTTCAGAATGCTCATATTTTTCAAAAGGTAAAGGAAACATAATACTTCAGCGGGTTCTCTATGCTTTAACAAGATATAATCCAGCATTAGGATACGTTCAAGGTATGAATTATATTGCAGCTTGCCTTCTTTATCATTGTAAAGAGTCAGACGCATTTTGGCTTTTATTAAGGTTGTTTTATGATTATAATCTTGTACAAAATTACCTTCCTCGTTTACCAGGTCTTGAAAAGCATTCTCATGTTTTAGAATACTTGTTAATTGAACATTTACCTGATTTGTTTGAGCATTTTAATCGTAATGGGATTATTGTACAAATGTTTGCCACTGAATGGTGCTTAACTCTTTTTACTAGTCTTCTCAGTTTAGAAAATTCATCCTTTTTCCTTACAAAGTTTTTTGAGTTTGGATGGGTTTTTTTCTATAAATTTGTCATTGAAGTGTTGGATAGACTGAAGGATAAAATTCTTTTGATTGATAATACGATGGAAATATTAGATATTTTGAAGCCGATAAGGGCGACTAGTACAAAAGCAGCTAATGAGTTTTTAAAAAATCTGGAAATGTATGAGAAATTGACTTGGAAAAAGGTTGTGAAAATCGCTTGCTTGAGGAAGATTAATGAGGAAGTTGTAAATTATCTTTGTGAAAACTTTGAAGCCTTTACTCAGTTAGAACATGAGTCTAAGGATCATTGTAATGATATGTATATAATGCCTTAATTAGGATATAAATTAATCTATTAAAGACACTAATATTTCGCGAAATTCCTGAAGACTTAATTCTTGTTCATTTTTCTTTGTTTCTTTTTCATAATATTTTCCCAAATACTTTTCCTAGTATTCATCCCCACTCCTAAAACTGCTTGCAATTCATCAAAACTAATAGTCCTACCCCCATCTAACTAAATCAAACATATCAAAAACTTTTTTCATATTTTCTCTACTCAATAATGTTTTTTAATTAACAGCCGCAACCAAAAATTTATCCAAATCAATAAACCCATTTTTTATCAGCATCAACTGACCTCATAATAACAGAAATCAAATCGTGAGGTTTCGGATAAGACCCAAGAGTTTTAATCCAAGGGTGATAAAGTGCTTATTCTGCTGTTAGTCTTATATCAGTTGGACATAATAATTTTGTAATAAAATCTTTTGCTTTTTCTGATACTATTTCCCATATAGGTTTTGTAAAAATATACTTGCTTTGTTTAATTTTTTTAAGTATATCATTTGAATTTTTTGCATCAAAAGGTGGATAACCACTTAGGAGAATATATAAAATAACTCCACAGCTCCATATATCACATTCAATAGAGTTTCCATTAACAACTTCTGGGGCGATGCAAAAACTAACTAATTAAAAAAAGCGATTTCCAGAGCATAGCTCTGCCGAAATCAATTATTTTTTTATTCATGTAATCTTTGGTTTCTTCAAGCATGATATTCTAAGGTTTTATGTCACAATGGATGATCCTGTTTTCATGCATGCAGGCTATAGCAGAAAATATTTGTTTGCAGATGTGTTTTTATTTAAATTGCCCTTTTCTATAATCATATCAAATAATTCTCCTCCATTGCATTTTTCACTTTCAAATAAGATTTGCAATCATCTAGAGACTTGTGAAAAAGTTTCACAGCTCTTTCTTGCCCTGTTAGTTTGTGAATAACTATACGAACTTCCCCAAATGATCCTGTTCCAAGAGAACTTTCTACTCTGTATAGTTCTAGGAAACTTTTTTCATTTGCATAGACTAAATTAAAAGTTTTAAGTCAGTTTGTTCAATTCGGATTAGAATTTTATTTGCTTTTCTAGATGAGTTACAATCCATTATTATTTAAGATTTTATTTGCTGTATAAATAATAATAATCAAGTAAACATAAACTTTTCAATAATGAACAAAATAATCTGATTATTAATATAAAGCATTTTAGCGTTTTATATAGGAAAAGGAAAATTTTATAGTTTTTTTATAATCTTAAGTCTAATAAATCAAGATAAATTATTTCGGAAATTAAAATAGCTAGGTTTTTGTGATGAGATAAAGGATTTGCGATAAACAATTAAATATAAATTAGAGATATAAACAAAATAAATGAACATAAATATCATTATTAAAAATACATTATCCAAAGAGCTAATTTAAAAATATAGAAAATTTAAGATCATAAAATATCGTAGTATAGGTAAATAAAATATTATTAATTATTATGAGTTAACCTTGAAAATTCATTAGGAAATGCGATTTAAAATCATTTATTACATTTTAATATAATAAAAATACTAGAACAATGAAAGAATAATATTAGATTATTATAATATTTAGCTTATTGAATCAACTGCTTATCACTTAAATAAGTAATTAAAATCAAATGATAAACTCCTAAAGTTTTAAAATTTGAGTAAATTGTCTTATTTGTTGGATGTTTTATGTATCAGAATGTAACATGAATTATTTTTACTATGATATCTTTTGCTAAATATTTTCAAAAAATAAACTCATANAGTTTTAAAATTTGAGTAAATTGTCTTATTTGTTGGATGTTTTATGTATCAGAATGTAACATGAATTATTTTTAGTATTTTATCTACGCATACAAAACTAGAAATTTATTACTTTCGAATAAGCTCAATTTTTTTTTATCTAGCAAACCAAAACTTAATTTGCATATAAAATTCATTGGGCCAGTTTTATTTCTAAATAGATTATATTATATACTACTTTCTTTTAAAAAAAAATTCATCCTAAATATTCAAAATATAAAACTATATATCAAGCTACCAACACAGAAAAAACTCCATATATTTTACATTTAAAAAATATAATTATTTCTGTATTTCATATGACTTATAAACTAACTAAAAATCCGAGTAGGATTTAACAATATAATTTAAAGCCTTCAAATTAAATGGCTAAAATGCTTTATAAAACTAATGGGGAATATCTGTAAAGGGCAATCCCAGACAAATTTCGCACAAGAGCCTCTTAAGCCAAAGCCTGAAGAGCATATCCCTGAAAGCCAAAGAGGTGTGAAATTCAACGCAGCGATGTTTGTTCAAGAAAACCAAAAAGATTTCACTTCAGTTTATACTCTTCATGAAAAGCCATTAGGATCAGGGGCATATGGAGAAGTATGGTTATGCAATCACAAAATAACTAAAGATCTTCGTGCTGTAAAAGTATTATTAAAAGAAGGTATTCCACAAGAGGAAATAGACAATAGATCAGTATTTGTTGAAGTAGAAATACTAAAAGCCTTAGATCATCCTAATATCCTCAAAGTTTATGAGTATTTTGAAGATCAAGATAAATACTATATTGTCATGGAATTCTGTAAGCATGGAGATGCTTTTGATAGACTAAAGAAAGTTTTAAGGTTTTCTGAGGAACAGGCTTCAAGAATAACAAAACAACTTTTGTCTGCATTGAATTATTTGCATGGGCAGAAAATCATTCATAGAGATATAAAGCCAGAAAATTTACTAATTGCTGAATTAGAAGATAATGGGGATATGAAGGTTAAGCTTATTGACTTTAATATTGCCACTGTCAAAAAAGATAAATTAGAGTCGCAAGGGACTTTGGATTATATGGCCCCTGAGGTTTTTAAAGGAAATTATGATGAAAAATGTGATGTTTGGGGAGCTGGGATTATTTTGTATGCTTTGATATGCGGAAATTTACCTTTTAGTGGGGCTGATGATAGGGAAATTGAAAAAAACATTATTAGAGGGAAACTTGACTTGAATAATGGTGTGTGGTCTGGTGTTTCTAAAAGCTGCAAGGATTTAGTTAATAAGCTTTTGGAAAAAAACCCTAAATATAGACTTACAGCAGCTCAAGCTCTTGGTCATCCTTGGATTATTCAACATTCTGATTTAAATTTTGATGAAAATACACTTAAACAAGCTATGGCTTCTATGAGATCTGTTGGTAAATCAAATAAACTTAAGGAAGCTTTTACAACTTTTATGGTTTCTCAACTCGATAGTCACAGTTCAACAAAAAAACTTGAACAGGTTTTCCATAAAATCGACAAAAATGGTGATGGTAAAATTTCTTACCCTGAACTTTATGAAGAACTCCTCAAAGAAATGTCTCCAGAAATTGCTGAAGAAGAGGCTAAAAAGGTTATGAATGCTGTCGATGTTGATGGAAGTGGACATATAAACTATAGTGAATTTTTAAGAGTCAATTTGGAGCAAGAGCATTTATTATCAAGAGATAATATCAGAAAAACTTTTGCTTATTTTGATAAAGATGGTTCAGGCAATTTAGAGAAAAGCGAATTGTCATCTTGGCTTTGCAAAGGAGGCATACCAGATGATATAGTTTTAGACCTTATTAATGAAGCAGATGCTAACAATGATGGAACTATCGATGTGAGAGAATTTGAAAACTTACTAGTTGAAAAATTTGAGTTAGCTTAAATTATTATTTAGGGTTGAATAGAATTAGTTATCAAAAACTATAAATCCATAACACTACATTTCCAATCCAACTTTCAGTAGTCATAACAAGCATGTTTTCTGGCAAAATAGTTTTAAATAATATGTCACGCCTTGGAATTACAACATTTATTGATAGAGAATCACGTAAACTCAAGCCACGCTTGAAATCCTACAAAAAAGTATCAAACAACTCAGGCTCTCCTCGTAAAAAGTCATCTCCAAGAATAAACAAGTCTTTTGGTTGCTACAACATTTCATCAAAAATTTTCAAATACAATGACAGTTTTTCTAAAGACCGTTCACGCACATTATCAATGGGAAGTACAACACCAAGTAATAGAAGAGTTTCATCATTACGCATGACAGCTTTTAACTCATCTGGTAAACTTTCTAATGGGCATCCGGGTCCAAAAGAACTTGAAGAATATAGAAATGTGAAACTTAAAAAAGAAAAGATTGCAGAATTTCTAGATAAGGCTAGAAAGGAAATTACAAATGGGTTGTTTGAAATAGCTTTACAAACATTAAAAAAAGTATTCAAAGAAGATGCGAATAATTTAAGAGCTATTTATATGAAAGCTCAATGTTATATTGGTTTAAAAGAATACAAATTAGCAATTCCTGATTTATTGAGTATTGTTCAGGATCATCCAACTTATAATAAAAACATTTATATAGAAATTGCTACTTGTTTTATTGAATCAAAAGATTATACAACTGCTATTAGACAGATAACAAGAGGTTTACTTAAATATCCTAGGTTTCTTGAAGGTTATTTAAGCCGTGGGACAATTTATAATCAAATGCAAAAGTGGGATAAAGCTATAAGTGACTTTTATGAAGCAATATCTATAGGATCTAATGAAGGAGGGGGGTTTTTAGGTTTAGCAGACTCTTTAATTGGTATGGGCGAGTATAAAAATGCGATAAAAATGCTGGACCAAGCTTTAAAATGTTCTAATTCTGTAAACTTAGCTCTATTAAAAAGAGGTAAACTCTTGTTTGAAAGCCATGAATTTGAAAAAGCACTTGATGACCTTAACCATCTTATTGACTTAGAATTTAACAATGTAGAGGCACATTATTATAAAGCATTTGCCTTTTTAGGACAAGAAAATCTTATTGATGCAGCAGTTTCACTTGAACAAGTTATTAAATATGATACTTCAAAAAAATACACAGGAGCTGCAATTTATAATCTTGGGGCTATAAAAATAAAACAACGAGATTTTTATGGTGCGCATTTTACTTTTCAAAGGGCAATTGAACAAAGAATAGAAATAGAAGAACAAAAAGTATTAAAAGGATATGTTGAAGCAATTTTATGTTTGATGAGAAGGAAATTTAAAGAAGGGATAAGCCAATTAAACAAGATTATAAAAAGAAAACATGCACTTTTACAAGAATATCTTGGACATTGTTTAACTTATAGAGGTTATGCTTATGCTTCTATTGATAACCATGAAAAAGCTGTCAAAGATCTTATCACAGCTCAGAAACTTCAGGATTTAGATAATTCTTCTTTATACAATTTAATGATATCACAAGCAATTTTATTAGGCCACTGTGAAAAAGCTTTAGAACTTCTCGAAAAAGCTTCAGAATTCTTTCCAAAAAACATCGAGCCTCTAATTTACCAATCTGCTATATTCTTCCAATTAGCCATAACAACAAAAAATCAAAACTTTGGACATAAAAGCAAAGAACTTTTAGACATTTCAATAAAACTTAGAGACTCTGAAAGCGATTTATTTTTTTTCAGAGGAATAGTCACATATTATAATAATAAACCAATTGATGCTATTTATGATTTTGAACAAGCTATTGATAAAGCTGAAGATAATATTCCTTCTCATTTTTTAGCTCGAGGACTTTGCTCAGCAAAACTAAAAATGTTTAAAGAAGCTATACAAGATTTCTCAATAGCAATACAATTAGATGATAAATATGCTGATGCTTATTTTTTCAGAGGACGTTGTGAGTTTATAATAGAAGAAATGGTATTGGCATTAAAAGATTTTCAACAAGCTCTGGTTATTAAAAATAATGATCCAATTGCACATATAAAAGTTAGTAATTTACTTTTTTTAACTGGAGCTGCAGATGAATCAATAAAAGCTTTAGATAATGCTTATAGCATAAAATCTTCAGCAGATATTCTTATGAACAAAGCTAAAATTTATTTGTTACAAGAAAATATTCCTCTTGCCTTAGCGGAAATCAATAAATTAAACCAGATTTCCAAAAACCCTGAAAATAATTTTGATATAGAAGTTTTAACTTTATCCCAAAAGTTATCAGCTCATGATCCTAACATATTTCAAGAAGTTTCTGATGAGTTAGCTAATGTCCTTTTATATAAAACTGAAGGAAATATATGCAAAGTTTTACATATTCGATGGATTCGTGGAGTTTTATTTATGTTAAAAAAAGATTTCGATTCTGCAAAAAAGGAATTTTCTCCAGTGATTATCAAAAGGAAAAAAAAAGAACAGTCAATGGAAAGAAGTAATATTGAAATCGTATATAATTTAGCTCTTTGCAATTTATTGCAAAGCAATCTTGAAGATGCATTTGAAAACTTTAATGATATAGTCTATTACTTAGATGATTTAGATAGAGGGAAAATTCTATTAATAATGGGAGTGATTCAATATGCTCTTGAAATGAACAGAGAAGCAAAAACTATTCTTACTGAAGCATTTAAATATGATCCTGAAACTGTTGGAAGGTATTTAGAAGAAATTGAAGATGTTGATGTTTTACCTCTTTCAAGTGGGGAAAAATTTGCTGAAGGATTTGATAAAATTAGAATATGCATTGGTGATAGTCATTCTTTTTTTGTTCGTCCTTGTATATCATTACCTAAACCATGTTTACCTATTTTTGAATTTGATATTGAGGAAGAAATTTTGAAATTGTTTACTGTAAATACTGTTAAATGCAAACCTGAAACTCCTTGGCTTAATAGAGTTAAAGGGTCAATACAATTTACTGATGAAATACAATTAATTGAAGTGGATAGTCCAAGTGAGGAAAAAGATGAGAAGAAAGAAGAAGATTCTGATGTTTTTTCTGAGAAATCTTTTAGGAAAATAAAATCTCATGAAATTTTTATAAGAAGTCCTGTGGCTGTTGTTAAGGTTGAAGAAACAGATAGCTCTTTAAGCGAAATTCTTGATCATATTGATGATTTTAACTTTTAAGGTATAGATAAATAGAATAATATTACAGGTAATTAGTTTGGTGAAGTTAATTGATTAGATTTGTATTTATTTTTTTTTGCTTAGAAATGTGTGTTTGGATAAGGATTATGAAATTATTGTTATAAATTTAGGTTAAACTTAAATATTATCAATTTTTTATAGGTAATTATTAAGGTTTGTTATTTTATTATAGATATGGGAAATAGATAATATTAAGATATTGTATATTTAGAATTAAATATTCTTATCTTAAGGTATATTAAAGTTTTATTCTAGTAATATCAATGACTAGGTAAGATTTTAAAGATAAAGAAGTTATCTTGTATTTTGTTAATCAGGGTTTTATGATTAGGTCAAACTTAACTTTATTTCTAGCAACAAAAGCATTCGTCCAAAGTAATAAAATATATTTTTCATTTATTATTAAAAAAGGTTCATGGTCTATAATTTTTATGAAAATTGTTATATTAAAATTATTAGCCTTTTCCCTTCAAGACAGACATTCTTCTATTACAATTATTCTAGGGTTTTAACTATTCTCTTATTCATTATAAAATATTTTATTAAAATGACAAAATCAATATATTATTGTTCATCCGTATTAATCATAAGCAAAAGTTACCTAATGATTAACTTGATATTTATGAATATATTTTCCCTTCTTATACCAGTGTAATCATTAGTATATTTCCTTTTGATATACGGTAAATTTATCTAGGTAAATTAAGATTACAATAAGATTTCCATAAATTCAAAAGTTATCAATCAAAGAAAATAAGTTAAGCTAATAAAAATATCACTCATAGTAGTATTAAAAATCCAGTTAGAAAATAGCTCATATCAAATCTCCAAACATATTTTTTAATAAAATAGTGGAGACTTTATTAAAATCCCGAGAAAGATACAATACACAATACAAATGGCTTAACTTGAGACTTAGACTTTGACTTGGAAATTTTATCTTTGATATTGAAGAAATCCATATTACAAAATTAGGGTACTCAGTAAGAATTTTATTAGGGATAAAAAACGATGATAAAATTTTATAGCAATGATTGTATTCAGATAGAAAAACTTGAAAATATCTAAAAGCAAGAAATTGGTTTAAAAATATCGAAAAAAATAAATAAAAACCCCTTCTGGAATTTATTTTACTTTCTAAAGCTTTTATTGATTAGCATATGCATTTTTTATGCTTCTACTTTAGTAAAGTATTATTTAGAAATTTAAATTATGATATTTTGTATTCAAATCAAATATAATGCAAATATATAATCTACAAAAGCAACTTTAATTTGATAAAAAATTCAAAATATGAGATATTTTTATTATTAAGGGTTCAAGTCTATTCTCAATAATATTTATTTTACCTATTTAAATAAGCATCATAAATACAATTCTTTTAGGTTTTTCTTGCAAATTTTTAAGGCAAAACTAAAATATGAATCACAATATTAAATGGCTGCTCAGGTTATTACCTCTTGTGAAAATCCCTATATTTAATTGAAAATATACATACAAATCTAAATATAAATTCTTTTCTTAATTCCTTTTAGGGTACTCAAATATCAAAGAAATTATTGGCAACTTTGATAGATGGAGCGGCACTTGTCTGTCTTTCTCGATTTTAGGCAAAACAGGCAACTGCAAAGGAGGAGGAGTTTGCAGTTTATACCTTATTGCCTCAGTAATCAAAGAAAGATCTTCAAGTAAACCTAGCCCCTTCCTTGGTAAATTAAAATTATCACACATCCCTGTATTAATATGAAGATCTAAGCATTGCTTGTTATAGAAACCTTTACTACAATATGAACACATATACGATTTATTATCTAAATGAAATGAATTTATATGTCGAATAAGATTGTACTTCGAATTGTATATTTTGTGGCAGTCTTCATAGTAGCACTCGTATGTGTTCATTTATAAACTGAAACATTTTCGTCATATTTTCATATACAATTATGTGAGATAATTATTTTAAAGATTTATTATGGTAATTTAGAAATAATATATAAGAAATTCTTAAAATTGTAAAAGATATTGATGAGTGTATGTAAAATATTAACCTAAAATTGGAAAATTATTTTTTATGGGATAAAGAAGTTTTTGGAATTAGCAATAATAGGGAATATTTATATGTGATATTTTGATGTGGTGTTATTGTAAGAATTAATGTTAAAATTGATGGATTTAAAACTAAATTTGGTATATTATAAGCTATAGAATTATTATATTCTAAACTGTAAGACTATTATGCTATAGTAGTATGGAATTTAGAATAAATAAATTGATTATCAGCCTATTATAATATCTACCAAAGTTCATCATTAGTGTATTAAAATCTATTCACTCTTATATCCTTATATTCATATATCCACAAAAAATTCTCATAGTATTATTTCTCTTATATATTTTGAGAGTATAAATCTCAATAAATCAAAAGCTTATAATAAATAATGAATATTGCAAAAGGTAGCGAAAACTTGGATTTATTTATGCCTCCTAACGAACTTGAAGATTTTAAAAGATATTTAAGCATTGCTATTGAAGATCTAATAAACATCCGGCCAAAGAGTCCAAAAAACTACCTCGCACTAGCTTTATGTAGGGCTATTCCATCAGATGAAAGTCTAAAATACGAATTCCCAGAATTAGAAAAAGATTTGATATTTGAAGAGCCAATAAAAATACAAATCACAAAAGATCCAACACAAGAATCTCCAAACAAAAACTCTAAATTCGAATACCCTGAAGGTTTTACAGTACAAAGGCGAGGTTCAGTTTGCGGGGAATCAATGCTTGAAGAAAGTCTATCATGGAGTCCTCCAGTTAACCCAAAAACCCCAGAAGTACAAGAAGAATTGAAAAGAATTATAAAAAACAATGCATTATTTTCACATATAGGAGACTCAAATTTAGAAATTGTTGCATTAGCTTTTGAATCTTTAACACTTCCTCCAAATACAATTATTGTAAAACAGCATGAAGAGGGTAACTCATGTTTTTTTATTCAATCAGGAAAACTAAGTGTTTTTGTTGAAGAAAGAGGATTTGTTTGTGAATATGGACCTGGGGATAGTTTTGGGGAAGCTTCGATTATGTATGGAAATATTAGAGGAGCTACTATTAAAGTAAAATATAAATAGTCAATTACAGATGTTCAGTTATGGAAATTAGATAGGCTAACTTATAAAAAAATTATTGTACAAGCTATGATTCCAACTGGATCAAAATTCAGAGATTTTATTAAAAATGTTATACCTTTTCGTAGGATTTATTTAGAGAAACTTGATTCTGAAATGATTAAAGAATTGGCAAAACATTCAAGTTATTTAATTTATGATTCTGGAAATGAAATAAAGATTGCATCGACTGATAGATATTTTTATATTGTTGAAAAAGGTAAGGCTGTTGCATTAAAGAATGGGAAAAAAGTTCAGGATTTAAAGGATAGTCAGATTCTTGGGGGAAGAGCTATATTTGACCTTGAGGAACAAGCTGATACAATAAAAGCAGAAAATGAATGTGCTGTTTATAGAATCCCAGAACAGGTTATTGATACATTGATGAAATTAATTAAAGAAGATTTGAGAGAAGCTTCAACTCATGCAGTAATATAATTGAACTAATTAATCTAATTAGGAGTTTGCTTATTTATCCCTGGCTTGTTAAATAATAAGCCCATTACTCTAGCATTATTTCCTCCACCTTTTACTGATTTCTTAATCTTAGCATGACTAGCTTTAGGAGCATTATCAATATTTTTCTCAATTTGTTCTTCATCCAAATGCTCTAGTTTAATCTTAAGTTCATTGATTTCTTCATTCTGTTTCCTTATATAATTATTCATTTTTAGTATTTTTTCTTTACTTTGTAATAATTTATTTTCTCTTATTTTTATTTCTGACTTACTTTTATGATATTTAGTTGCAAGTAATTGATAAGAAACTGTAAGTTGTTCAAGAATTTTTCCAAGATTGTTAACTTTATCTTTAAGTTTTTGATCATTTTCAACTTTATCTTTTTCTAATGCTTCATAAGTTAATCTTGATTGTTCTTTATCATTTTCAAGTTCTTCAATGATAGTTTTTTTATTTTCTAAATCGCTTAATAAATTTTTATGTTCATTTGTCCAATTTTCACGCTCAATTTCAAAGAAACGAGCCATTTCTTCAAAGTTTGGGGTATTTCCTGAAAATTTCTCAGTAAATTTATCTTTAAACGAATCATTTGTCTCATCAATAATCTTTGTGTAACTAGCTTTAAGAATTTCCTCTTGCAAATTATATCTAGTTTTAAGTTCTTTGATTTCTTTAAGCAAATGTTCTTTTTCTGCAATAGGGATAAAATCAATCGGAATTCTGTTAATTTCATTATTTTGTTCTTCGATTTTTTTTTCCTGAGATTTTAATGAATCTTCAAGAACTTTTATTTGCTTTTCCTGTAATTCCCCTTTAGCCTTAGCTTTTAAGCATTCTTCCTGGCTATCTGATAATTTATCTTCAATTTCATTCATTGTAAATATCAGTGACATCAACTGTGCATTTAAATTTTCATTTTCTCTCATAAGATTAGTATTTTTAGCGCTAACATTGCTAATATCTTGCTTAAGAGAAGCTGTCAACTCCATTTCTTCAACAAGTTTCTGTTTTTCGCTTTCTAAAATCCCCATAACTTCATGATATTCTTGAGTTGAAGCTAAAGTTTCTTCTTTAAGTTCTTCTCCTTCAATATCAGCAGGAATAGTCCCTCCAATTTCAGTAAAATGTTTTTCAAGCCAGATGATTCTTATATCTTTTTTATTTATTAATTCATTAGCCTGGCTGAGTAATAATTTTAGTTCAGCAACAGAATACTCTTTATTAACTTTTGGTTTATTTTTAACAGCTTTTGCTCTTATCCCAAATCTTAATGTACTAATAGTCTCAGCTTCATTATAACTTGCAGGTGAACAAGTAATAATAAGCATTGTTTTCGAATTACCTCCTAATGAATCCTGAAGAACTCTTGTAAGTTTTGAATCACGATAAGGAACATGAGTCGATTTACCATCTGTCAATGAAAAAATCACAAGACCTAAAGTAGAAAGGGATTTATTTATATTTTTCGCTTCGTCTAAACGTTTACCTTCAGCTCCAGTTTTTCCAACTTTTTCTGACCCTGCTAAATCGACCAAATATAATTTACCTGATTTAGCAGATAAATCTCTTGTATTTGTTTGAGATACAGTCAAACTGAAAATTGCATGAGATCTTGAACTTCCTTCATTCATGTTTGTAAAACCAACTTCTCTATTTTTTTGTCCCATTTTCATCAATCCATAAACCTCATCTTCATTTGATACATACTCTTCAGTTAAATCTACGATATACACACCTCTTGCTTTATCTTCAGAAATTTTCAAGTTACTTTTTTCAGGTTTCAAAAGATCTCTAATTTTTTCCAAGTAAATCTCACAATATGCTACCTTCACAGCAAATTCTAAGGTATCATCACAGTTTTCAATATGAGAAAATACAGTTTTAACCATTCTAGGAATAATACCTTTTTGGTTTATATCGTCCATATCTGGGCCTGTCATTGTATGTGTTTTTCCTGATGAAGTTTGCCCATAGGTTAGTACTGTTCCATTAAATCCTTCAAGTACTGAATTTACTATTGGTTTAGCTGCACCTTCATAAACGCTGTTTTGTGTTGAATCTGGGTTAAATACAATATCAAAATTGAATGTTTGTGGGCCTTGGTTTTCGTATTGGCTTTTTACTACTACTGTTTTTCCATCAGAGCCAAAATCAACACAAGGTTTATCATTCATGTCTTTTTCTTTTTGATTAAGAGGTCGAAACCTACAAACTACAGTCACGTTTCCTTTTGCTTCTGGTTCATCATCACCAAACCTCATACTTCGCGTTCGATCCATTAATTTATTGTGTTAAGCTATGGAGGTCTAATTATTTCAAATATACTATTTAGATGTATTAAATGATTGAAATTAATTTGAATTGTAATAGGAATTTGAAAGATTGTAAATGAATTTATATTTTATTTACTTAATAGATATGGGTTTTTAGTATTTGAATCTTTTACTAATGTTTTGGGATATCTTTAAGTTAGTGTTGATTGACATTTTTTATTACGTAATACAACAATAAAGGGTTTTATTGCTTCCTTTTTGTAGTTTCTAATAGTGAAATCTAGGAAATTTTGCACTTTTTGAAACTCTTCTTCAAGTAATAGATTAATTATTCTAAATAATTATGCTAACTAAAAAACTAATGGCAATCCAAACAGACATAGAATTCTGCTTTTCATGGAACTCAGCTGAAATCGCAGGTGCAAATCCAATACTTTGATTATCATAGTTAAAAATTGTAAAATAACTCTGTAAAACACTCTGCCCAAATACCCAAAATCCTCCATCGTCAAAAATTACATCCATCGTGCAATTTTTTTTTTTGCATTCCCATATATTTGAAGAAGGGAAAACAATAGTTGAATTTTTATACTTGAATACTAAATCAGGTAATATATTTGGATCATCAGTCAAGCAATAAAAAACAAAAATATTAGGTACTATATAACACTCAAGACCTAAAAGTTTAAAATCAGGGGCAAAAGATATTAAATCATTTATATCCCCTTGAATTTTAGTAGAAGTACTTGATATAATTACATTTACATTTAAAGGAGATGACCATTTCCCTACAATTAATTCATCAAAAACCACTTTCCACTTAGAAGAATTCTCAACTGTTGAGATATAAAAAACTGATTCTGGGTTTGAACTATAATCCGATAAATTAAAATTCCCAATCATAAGACTTGAAGAAGGGGTAAAATATCCTGATTTTGACGTGAAGTTATTTAAGTAAATAGCAAAAACACTTTCAGATATTTCATTTGAAGTATTAAAATAGTTGATAATTGGTGTTGGTGTAAAAATCGCAAGAGGTGCTAAGCCTAAACTTCCATCAAAATTAGTTTTAGTACATTGATTATCATAATTTGCCATGGCAAATGGTATTCTTGTAGAAATAACACTAATATCACTGTATAAAGAAAGGAAATCTGAAACAGAATAGCCTGAAAATGAACAATAATAAGGAGACTATATAGTTTTTACCTCTCCAAATGCTTTGACACTTAGGTTTAAAAAAGTTAAAGAGTCTTCAGGCGAATATTGATTTTGAAATCCATTACAAACTTTACATTGTTTTTCTTCAACCCATGTATGCTAAATATTTATTACATAAGAGTTTATGTCAAGTAAAAGATTAAATTCTTTAGCAGGGTTTCCAAGAAATACACTTACAGAATACATTGCTTGATTGTTTTTGTAGTTTCCACCTAATTTTAAGGTAGCATATTTTCCAAAAAGAGAATCGATAACAGGAAGAATGAGTGAATCTTTGATTTCTGAAGATTTGTATGCTAGAGCAATCTTGAAAACAAACAAGATTATCATTTTTTATAATATACTTTAAACAAATGTTTAGCTTTAATATGATTTTGGAATTTATAAAGGATTTTCTATTCTATTCTGATGTAGATGCATTTATATAAGACTATAAAAATATAAAATATGACTGGAATAATATACAAATTTTTGATTTTTTACTATATGTGTGCTAAATGAATATATTAGTTATGATAATTTGGTTAGGTTTAGACTATTATATATAAAGCTAAAACTATTATAAATAAATACATAAAACTCTTTTCTTATCACATAGAGTATTACACCTAAAGATCCATTCATAAATCAATAATAAAAACATTTGAAAATCACGATATATAAAAACATTTTGAATATCACTAGCCTCTGTTATCTACTCTCAAATTACCCCTAGTCTATAAATAGCTCTAACTCTTAATCCAAATCCAGCCTTACCAAAATATCAAAGTTTTTCCCCAACATCCCTCAGTCTCAACCCTTAATCTCTCAATATCTTTCCATAAAACTATACTTTTTCTAAAAAAATCTTCACAATTCCTTTTTCCTTAGCCCATAAAATAATTTATTATAAACCCCATCATAATCCAGTCCTCCAGAAACCAAAAAAAAAACAATTTCATCAATATAAATATCCTCAAGTCCATCTATTTCCTTTATAAATTCTATCTTCATAGTAATACCCACAATCTTATTTTTTAATATTCTAAAAATATAAAAGTTAATTTATATATTATATATGAGAAGACCTGATAATGATAATGAAGAAGTTAAGGATGCTGAAGAAATTGATCTGAATCATATTCAAATATCTGAAAATTATGATACAAGTTTATCTATGAGAAGACTTCCTTGGAGCTTATGGGGATTGTCGTTTTTGGCGATTTTTGCCGCGAGTTTTTTGCTGGCGAATTTGATAAGCAAGAAAATATTTAATACATATCAAGGGCATAATTGGTGGGAATATTTTGTTATTGTTTTGCTTTATGTTTTTGCTGTTGTAGTTTTTTTGTGTGGGAAAATCGAAGTTGTTAAGTTTGACAAGTCGAGTGGTTTGTTTACGCATAATAAGTGGATTTTTTGTTATAAGTGGAAAGGTATGAGTGCAAGTTTAATGGATATTACTAATGTAAGCTTACAAAGAGAAGGGCAGAAGAATGAATTTACTGATACTATACATTATAAGGTTTTAGTCGTGTTTAAGCAATTAATGCCTTTAAGGATTTTAGAAACTAAAAGCAGGAAAAGAGCTATAGAGAAAACTAGGGATATTAGGAATTTTCTTGGCATGGCTGGGGACTTACAGATCCGTGATGTGTCAAGAATATGATAGATAATAGATAAAATAATTAAGATGAGGATTTTTATCATGATTTGTATAAAAAGTTTTTTTGTAACAACTTAGATGATGCTTTGGTTTTTTATATGATAATTGTATTTTTTTAATATTTTATTTACAATGTAAATTGTTGGAATAAATAATGGCTTGTGGCACAGTTAAATATATTTAAGATATTTTTTACAATGGCTCTTGAGGAATATATTATGTTTATTTTCATAAAGTTCAGCCAATTTTAATTTCTTTATGATTATTTAAAGGGAATAGTTGCCCTAAGACTTGAATTTTATTGTATTTTCTTATTAAATCTCAATTGCCTAAGTAGATATACTTTTTCTCTTCTACAGATCAGAATGATATGAACTAATAATATATAATACTCATTCCGATACTTTTTGGACATGATAATTTAATCTGCATATCTGGAAATGGCCTGGTTTCTTCATGATTAAAAGAGTTTGTGCTGAGAAAATACCTTGCTAGATTCTTCAAACTTTATCATAAAAATCTAAATACAAAATTATATTTTAATTTTAAAGACTATCTTATATTTTTGTTACTTCTTGAATTATTCTTTATAATAAATTTTATTTTTTAATTATATGCTTATATTTTTGTTACTTCTTGAATTATTCTTTTTATGGTATTTTAGTCTACCAATACTTACAGCTTTTTTCCTATCAATGAACCCTCTAAGAAGATTCTGAAGTAAAATAACACGATTTTGCTCTTCTTTTGTAAAGTTTAACGTTATATCTCCTTCTTTTGCCCGAGTATCTTTAAAGCAAGAGTAACAGCCTCCCATATTATATTATAAGTTAATTTGATGATAAAAATATGATAAATAAAAATAATGTTATATAAAAAAAGATCAATTAAGATTGAAAGCATTTTCTAAATTGTTAATATCCAACTTCTTCTTCATAATTATATGTCCTTTCATATATTATTCTCATATTTAAAAAAAAAAATTTTTTTTTGCTTAACTGAAAACAAATTTCGATGTTTGCGATACTTATACTAACATCATATATCAAGAGATAATCAATCATAAGTTTTTCTTAATTAAAAAATATCTTTATTCAAGTTTAAACATTCTAATATTTTAATTTTAATAATCTTATATTTCCAGTCAATATCTTGATTTAAAACACAAAAATTTCAAAGTCTAAAAAACTTAGGCTTGTATTATAATAAAATATTTTAAAATAAATGCTGAAATATACACTCAAGATAAAGGATACATAAAAATTATATCTAAAGGAATCTATAGCTGAAATTCATTTTTTATAATCAAAAACACAAGAGTTTCTGTAGCAAATTAAACTCTTCTTTACCTAAAATCTGATATGTATAGGCAAATTCCACTTAGACCACTAAAGATTTTTTATTTTAAAAATAGCGTAAACTAACCCTAACTTTTAAGGAAAATTGATAAATTTTAAGAAGATTTTTCGGTTTTGTGCTTGTCTGCTGCTTTGAAAAATACTTGCATGGTCCTTTACCAAGTATTTCTAACATAATTTATATTTTAAAATCATTTTATAATCTAAAGCTCATATATAATAAAAAAAATACACGGAAGATATGATAAAATATTTTAAAAATTATCCCCTATAATACATCATTTACTTACCAAAATTACAAAAACTCAATATCATTTGCCTAGAATTGATAAAAAGTTATAAATTAACTTAATTTCCTATAAAACATAAAATATCTTAAAGTTCTTTGAATCAAAGCATAAAAATTACTTATCTCCTAAAGAAATTTTATCTAATAATGGTTGACATCAAGGATAGTCTGGCAAAACTCAAGGATTTCATTTGGCCACGAGAAGCTGCGAAGAAAGCTCAAGCTAAGAAACACTACAAAGCTATCGGACTATTTGTATCAACTACAGCTTTGCTTATGAGGTATGGAAGGTTCGTCGCAGACCAGATATACAACCAGGCAATGCTTGATGATGCAATTCGTGCAGGTTTAAGCTAATTATTTACTAGGAATTTTCTTAAATGATTGATCTTGGAACACCTTGTTTGCAAGCTCATGGAACTTTTGAGCAAGAGAAATGCAGTTTTCTACGCACTTTTCTTCATTTAAAGTTGGACTAGAGTTTGAATAATCACCTAAGCATTTGTTGGTACAGACTCGGCCAATTCTACATGGAGATTACTTGTTCATAGTTTCCAGGTTGGCTTTGGCTGCCACATTTTGCATT
This sequence comes from Stentor coeruleus, assembly GCA_001970955.1. Classification (NCBI taxonomy): domain Eukaryota; phylum Ciliophora; class Heterotrichea; order Heterotrichida; family Stentoridae; genus Stentor; species Stentor coeruleus. The sequence goes on along the minus strand of MPUH01000174.1, from coordinate 10,978 downwards.
GTCGGGTCCATAAGTTAGATATTTATGTAAGTTTTATTATTTTATGGAAGAATTGAAAGATTTGGTTTTTAGTTTACGAATTTTATGCAGAAAATTTGGTTTTTTTTAGGTTTTATGGGTAAAAACTGATTTTGGTGTTAAGGCGAAATTATATGGAATTTTTGTTGTGTTTTTTTTTTTTATAGTTGATTAGTAGTTAGGGTGGATTGTAGGGAATTTCAATGATGTATTATTTTTTACTTGATTATCAGTTGGGATTATTATATTTATAGTTGATTAGTAGTTAGGGTATTAAGTGTGGATTGTAGGGAATTTCAATGATGTATTATTTTTTACTTGATTATCAGTTGGGATTATTATAATTTCTGCAAATAACAATAAGAAATCGTGATAGTTAAAGCAAAAATACAATAATATAAGTAATTATATCATCATAGAAAACCTAATAATTTTTGTAAATTTATACTAATAGTTGACTAAGTTCTTCTCTCTGATGGTAATGCAAATGCTTCAGATCTCTGCATGGTCTTTTCTCTTTTTCTTTTCTTTCTTATATAGTCTTCATACTTTCCTTGAACTTTAAGATCTTCCATTTTTTCTTTCATAGCCATCATCTTAATTAACCCTTTCTTTAAGAAAAAAGGTTTCTTTCCTTTCTGAACCTTTTCTTTTTCTTCTTTCTTGAACTTTCTTTTAAGTTTATTTTCTCTGTTTTGGTCTTCAAATCTTTGAATCTCTTGTTTTTTTTTCATATAAACTTTTTTCAAAGAATCGTATTGATCACTATAAGCAGTATCATGTAAAGATTTTTCTAATTCAGATAGTTCATTAGATCTATAATCATCCATGAAAGAATAGCTTGCTTCAAAAAGTCCTTGATTAAAATTCCCAGCATAATTCTCAAATCTAGGATCTTTAGGTTTGAACTTTTTTACAAACTTCCCACTCTCAGGGTCTTCATCAGAACGATAGAACTTAATAGGTTTAATTTTTGAAGCAGGCATTTTTGATGACATTTCTTTAGGTGCATGCTTGCTAGCTCGCTTAAAAGTTGTATCAACAGCTTTTACTTCACTTTTTTTCCTATCTTTAGCAAGCTGCTTTTTGAAAGGAACCTCTTCCATGTTAATATTATATACTAAAAAAATATAGGTAAATTTAATAGTTGCAATAGTATTATTAGAATATAATTGAGAATAGTATTATTCTCTAAACAATAACAATTCAGATTTTTAATTCAAAGATAGAATTATATTAACATCATTAGATATTATAACATGAATTTAATAGATATCATAAAAGTTTATATAAAGTGATTTTTCGATCGAATTCATTATATGTTCTAACTATAAATACCAAAGATTAAATTTAAAAAAATATATATAGCATATATTTTCTATAAATATGCAATTGTCTCTTATAAAAAAAACCCAAAAACAGCTTTTCAAGATTCCTTTACTAAAATATTTACTTACCCTCAGCTATATACCATACTTCTTCTACAACCAGAGTCTCATCAGCTTTATTATCAGCAATTTTACTTTCATCAATAAACATCTGTAATTTCGCATAAAATATCTTAAATATTTTCTATAAAAAAAACCTTTTTTCAATAATCCTTTAAATCCTATATTTTCGAAATCTACTTTTTCCTACCTTGAATTATAGACTCGCTTATAACCCCTCTTATAACTTTTATAAAATGGTCATCAAAAGTTTTAATCATCCATTGTTATATAAAATGGTCATCAAAAGTTTTAATCATCCATTGTTTGACAAGTTTTTCATAATATCCAAACTTCTTCACTGTTTTTCACTAAAATATCAACACATAAAAACCTATTTTCTCTAATTTAATAATATTTTAGTTTCCCTTATGCTATTCATATGATTATATTAACCATATTATTTATTTTTGTTTACTTTTTTTAAAGTTTTGCATTTATTTCTACACTTGTTACATTCTAAGTATTTTGATAAAAGCAGTTTTTCTAGTTTTCTTAGTTTTAGTTTTTTCTTTTTGAGTTTTTTTTTATAGCTTTTATGAAGTTTTTTTATTTCTAAATCTTTTTGGTCTAAATCTTCAGTGTGGGTATATTTTTGCTTAGAATTATCTCTTGTTAATTTTTCATAAAGACTTTTAAGGGTTTGTATTTGCTTTTCTTTTTTGCTGATTATACTACTGAGGTTTTTTTTTTCTAATTTCCATTGAATACGTTCTAAATTTATATCGCTTTGGAATTCTAGCTGTTCTTTTATTAACTCTTTACTTTGAAGAGTGAATAGAAGAGCTTGTTTTTCTTCTTGAAGCTCTTCGATTTTGAAGGGAAAATTAAGTTGCTCTTCTTTAAGTTTTATGAATTCTTGTGTGAGTTTGGAGTTCTCAAGCTCGAGACCTTTGATTTGTTCGTTTTTCAACTCGAGAACTTTTAATAAACCTGCTTGATCTATTATATTATTTTTCACAGCAAGAAGGTTGTCTTTTAAGCATTCTATATCCAAATTAGCTCTTATCAGAGCAGTATTTTTAGTATAATCTTCTTCAAACATTATAATAAATAATATATAAAAAATATGCGAGTTTTGTTATTATTTGGAATTGTATATTCATTTACATAAATTATAGGGTTCTTAAGTTGTGACTTAAAAACATAGTGAATATACACCCCCCCCCTTTGATTTTATAATAAATAGATTTTTAGCATAGTTAATCAATTTTATCTTGCCAAGGAGTAAACTATTATTATATCTATAAACTCTCATCAATTAATTTTTGTATCTTTTTAACTTTATCATTTTTTGAATTAATTGAAAGGTTCAAACTTATAAAATTGTCGAAGCCTAAATTATTCAATACCTGCTATTGTCCAACAAGCACGAAACTCTTCAAATTCTTCAATAGAAAATTTTCTTCTTCCTTAAGTGTTTAGTCTGTTCCTGAAGTACAGTCATTAAAATTGGTAAATTAAATAAACAATTAAATAAATATGCATTTTCTGTTATTGCTTTTATTATCCTCCTAACGCAAAATCATTTATTAAAAAAATAAATTGTAATTTCCTAATGAAAATTAGCAATAAAATTTTATAATATAACCTTTATATTAATCACTTACATAAAACACTTTGAAAATAATCTAATTAAGTAAATACTAACCTTTATATTAATCTTCATGCTTCTCTTCTTCAAGATTATTGTCAAATCCCTCGATTAATTTATTAGGACTAGCATTAAAGTTGTAACTCAAATTCAACCCCTCAGCTTTAAATGATTTTATTTCCAAATTTTCGTCACTTTCCCCAATTTTATTTCCAGGTTTTTTAGATGAATCACATTTATGAGTTTTTGAATGCAATGGTGGTAACATTTTTTTATCTTTTTCTTTATTTGTCATAGTTTTACTATTTGAAAATTTTTTTATTATTTTTTCATCTATGTTTCTTAACTTTTTCTTAGATTTTTTTTTAGAACCTGAGCTTTCTTCTCTATTTCGCCTTTTTGAGTTTTTATCTTTAGGATTTTTTATGTGGGTACAATTAGAATTAGTTGCAATTATTGTAGAATCTTGATTTACTGGTGCAACTTTATTTTCTTTATGTTTTTTCTGTGGTATTTCGTTCGATGTAATTTCAGGTGATTTTATAGTATTGAAAATAAATGGCCTTTCATTAAAATCAGGTTTTGGAAGATTTCTATCAACTTTGAGTGTTTTTTTGAAATACTCGATGAAAATATATAAAATCCCACATATAGTTTTTGGAATTAAGACAGCAAAAGCCATACCTGAAACAGCTGCTAAAAAATAAAGACTATAAATTTTATCACTTTCATCAAGCCAACCTATAAAATAAGCAAGGCCTGAATTACTTAAGGCCCAGACTATTGTCCAACGACTTCGGAATTCTTCAAATTCATCAAGACGAGATTTTTCCTCTTCACTCAATGTGTCTGGGCGATTTCCCCAAGTGCAGTCATGAACATTGCAAATAGAATAAATCAGGAAAATATGAATATAGGTTGGAACAAGAAATAAGTAATGAAACACTCCTTTAAATATAGTAACAATTTCCCAATTAAGGATAATAATTATAGTATAAGATCCAATCACACTTGCAAGACCACAAGCTATAAACACATTATAATTATGACTTTCAATTTCATTTAAAGAAACATAAACAAGATATAAAACAAAAAACTGATAAAATCCAAGTGCAACTGATATGAATTTGAAAAAGTCTTGTACTCTTTGCGGTTTAGTTCCTAGTGAAATTATAAATATCATCATGATTAAAGAAATGTATAATATAATCAAAAGTTCTAATCCTTTTATATATGGACGCCCTTCAGGAATATTAATTGTTCCATCTTTATCCTTGTCTAATACTATTGCATGCCTTCGAACAGCTAAAACAAGTGATAAGCAAAATCCCCCTACAAAAAACCAAGTATAGATCACATTTAGTAAATAATATGCCATCTGCAATGTAAATAAACATTTTCTAAATGGATTATGTGATGATTTAAATATATCTGGGAATTTCTTCAATACATTGATTAAAGCGAACCATGACCCATTTATCCATCTTCTTCTTTGAATCATTAGCATTATAAGACTATCTGGAACATCAGTAACAGCAACACTTTTTTTGACATATCTTAATTTATAATCAAATCCTTTTTTACTTACCAAAGACATACACAATACTCGATCTTCTGCTAAATAAATGTTTGATTGAAAAGCATCCATTACTTCTGGATGACAAATTGATTTAAAATAATCTTCCCATAAAGGTTTACCTTCTAGAGCTTCCCATCTATAAGCACTAAATGCTCCAGGAAGAACTGTTATAAAGCCAATGACGCTTTCAAAAGCTTTATCAAGCATATGAATAAGTTTATATTCAACAACTTGAGCAGGAATGACAATTTTCCACATAGAGTAATTATAAGGAGTTATTTCACCACAACACCCAGCAAGTTTAGGGTCACAAACCATAGCTTCATAAAGATAAAATATAGATCCAGGCATAGGTTTTGTACCAACATCAATAAGCATAACATACTCTGGTTGTATCATCTTACAAAATCCTCCAAAAAACCATAGATGTGTATTAAGTTTGCGTTTATTAAACTGTTTAATACATAGGCAGAAATTTAATGGCAAACTATTATCACCAAAACATACTTTCTGAGTAAAGCAATGGGCAAATTCATCATGTTTAGCCTGCATTGGAATTTCACATTTAAGGATATTCTTAGTTTTAAACCTTTTTTTTATCAATTTGTCTTTAAAAAATTGAGAAAAATACTTTTTTTGTTTTTGATAGGCATCTAAAAATGATTTCAAACCATCTACAATTACAATACATAAAATCTCTTCGTGATTCACTCCAGCATTTTGAAAATAAGCAAGGTTATCGTTTATTCCTATCATTGTATTATTAAAATCAACTGCAGATTCATTGTACATTGAAACAACAATAAGAAATTTGCATTTAATTTGTTGAAGATTTTCATTAAACATAGCAGTCAAGATATTTTCGTTAAAAACTGAATCTGGAGCTATTGGCTCTAATCCTACAGCTTTTTTTAAAGGTGGAAAAGAATTATCATCACCACTATCTCTTATCCTCATGAGTTTATTTAACTTTAACGCTTGATAAGAAATATTTTGATCTGAAGAATCAGCCTGACTGCTATTTTCATGATTTTTGCTTGAAACTAAGGGAAGATTTTCCAGCATTTTATTATTATAAACATTTTATGTAATAAATAAATACCCATATGGTCTGATTTGACTATTTTGAGATTATCAAAAAATAAACTTGATATAATTTTGATAACTTTAAGGCAAATTAGAGTATTTTTTAAAATAAATACTTTATGTCAGGGGTTTATGGAAAAGTTGAGGAAAATAAGAAATTATTATGAATATCAATAACCCAAATTACAAAATGTCAAAAAAAAAATTATCTTTTGATTGTGCTATAAAAAGCAAGGATATTATGGGAATCAAATAAATGTTTATTGTAATTGATAACAATTTTTAATCTAATTGATTATTTTCATACTCCTTTTTTTGGTATATTTACCACAAATTTAGCATTTTGATAAATTTTTGATATGATGCAGTTAAGACTTTGAGTAATCAGCTAATTCTTTAAGGTTAGGTGACCATAATTAGAAGCTATCTACCTTTATATATCAAACTTAGAGTGCGATATAGCTTTATAGATTTGAAAATTTGTTTTTTCAGCTGAATCAATAAAAATACATTATTTTAATAGTAGCATATAACTTATTATATCAAAGGGTAATTGAAAATTGTTCACTTCGACTATTACTAAAAAACCTTTATTAATTAAAATAATAATCTCAGCCACATCACAAAAGCGTAAACAGATTTTAAGTTCCTTTATTCTTAACCAAAATCCAATAAGTGATTATCTAGTCTATTCATTTCGATATAAACTTTATTGCATTCGATATAAAATATAAATTATCTTTAATGTATTTTAATATTCATATGCAAAGGTAGATATTGTTTTAGATTTACATTTCCTTTGATTGTTTATAATATTCTCACTAAATTGATTATGTAAACTATGTAAATTTCAGCAGATTTAAATTTCCTTTGGAATAGACAAGATTTCAATAATAAAATTAAGATTTTTTATATCATATGATGTTTAGGAGTGAAACTATGGTTTTAATGTATTAAACTGATATTTGCAATGATGATTGGGCTGCCTATACACATATAGATGAAATAAATTATGGAATCTATAAGCATTTTGTTGTCAATCACTCTCAAAATTTTGTAGTTCTAGTAAATTCTGAAGCACACACAGAATATAGAAAAGATGTGAATCCATGCGAAAAGAAAAACTTAGTATTTTTCAAGGTATCAAAATTGCAAAGCAGTAATTTTATTCTAATTTTTCTGTAAAATATATACTCAGGATATAAATCCACACCAAATCATATTAACAAAATTTACTAATCTCTACAAAGTAACCTAAATGATTCTAGCACATCATTACTATAATCTACAATCAAAATTTCCTAAAAAGTTAATATTATTCTTTTACTACTTTGCTCTAAATTTTATCCTAATCATATTGTCTCATAAGTATTCAATATAATAAAATAAAAACTTACACAATCGAAAATAGCCTAAAAATTTGTAATAAATATATAAATGAGAGAACTAAATGAACCAATTATGGATTGTTTTTTGAAGCTCATTACCAAAAGATAAACTGTGCAGTGCTTTCACATGATAACTTTTTTTTAGTTACAAGTCCTGGAAACTCATTAAACTTATCTATTACTGTATATTCAATAAAAATAACACTATTTATCCGTAGAATTTACCAAATCTTTATTAAAAAACTAAATTTCAAAGCCATTCTAAACCAGTTCTCTGTATTGCGATATCAAAAATAATAAATATATTATATGAGGATTAAAAAACCATAGTATAATATTATGGAATTTATTAAGCAAAAAGAAACTGTATTTAAAAGTCATAAAACCATAGTAATTGGTGCATATTTGTTATCTGATAATAAGTTTATTATATTAGGAGCATATGATAAAACAATAAGATTATTGAATTTAATTACTTTTAAGCAAGAAGTAGTTTTTAAAGGACATATAGATTTGATTTTAGCTATAAGGGTTACAAGTTATAATAAATTTATGATTTCAGGGTCTATTGATAGAATTGTAAGAAAATAGAGTTTAGTTTATGCCAAATTTCAGTTATTACATTTTTTATATTTAATAAGAATTGTAGTTTCTAATGATAATAAGCTTATTGTATCAGAAACTTAAAATAAGAATAGGATTATAATCATAGTGTGGAACTTGGAGAGAAATTGCAGAGAAACTGTTTTTTATAGTTATGATCATTTTATTAAAGTTTTTGCTATATCGTATAATGATCATTTTATATCTTTAGGAAAAGACTTGCCCTATAAAACTATTCTAACATTTAATATATTCCTAACACTCACAAGCATTTATTCTTAAAAACTATAATCAATACATCTCGACAACACACATTATCGATAAAATCATTATCAAAAAACCTAAAAATATCCTAACAAAATCTCCAAAAGTTAAAAAATATATAATCCTTAAAAACCCATTATAAAAATCAAGTCCCATAAAATCTAATATTTCTCAACTTAAAGCCTTAAACATAATCATAAACATATTTATTACTCTTACTAATATTATGTCAACCGATGGCGAAATATTATTCTACCTTTCCATTGTAGTCTACTCTCTTAGTATTACCGCTTGTGTTTTCTCACTTTTAGTCTACATCTTTGCCAAGCACCTGCGAATATACCCATTCAAACTAGTTTTTTGGCTCAATCTTTTTGATCTTATAAGAACTTTAACCCAAATCTTCCCCGTACTTTACATGTCATTACCTCAAGATATCTGTATTGCGACAGGTTTTTGTTACATCTTTTCCTGTTTCCAAACAAACTTCTGGAGCCTTATAATAGCTTATACTATCCATCAAGTATTGGTGAAAAAAAACTTCAAGGTTGAAAAGCATTATAAGATACTTCTTTGGTTTAGTTTTGCTACAGGGATTTCATTAAGCATCATACCTATATTTTTTGGTGTTTATGGAAAAATACCTTATGGTTGCTCATTAGTACAAAATCTTAAAGGAGAGATTTTCAAGCTTCTTATAATTTATATACCTGGAATGACTATAACTTGTATTAATACATACATTTTCATTAAAGTATATCTTGTACTTAGGAATAATGCTAATGAAATGCAAGGCTTAGACGAAATTAATGCGAAAAGACTTTTTTATTATCCTGCTATATTGTTTTTATGTACTTTTCCTAGTATGGTGATGAGGGTGTTTGAATTGTATGGGTTGTATTATATTGAATTAATGTTTTTAGCTTATGCAACCTGGGGCTTGCAGGGTTTTTTTAATGCTTTGGCTTATTCTTTAAGTAAACCTGTGAAAAATTATATTACTGAGTGTTTCTGTGAAAAAAAAGTTGTAATTAAGGAAGCATATGAAACATTGATTGAGATTGAATAGTTTTTAATTTTTATTAATAGGTTTGATAATAGTTTATGTCTTAAAATTCCTCATACGAAAAACTATTAAAATAATGACAAAATCTTTTAAAATCCTCATAAAAAAAGCCAATTTTAAAGTTTCAAGCTTATCAATTTCTATAAAAACCAAATAAAATTTAGTAAAAAACTGGCTAAATCATATCTTTATCCTCACAAACTTATCCTTAAATTCCTAAATCCACAAGCTCTCAACAAAAATCTTATCCATCACACACAAATCTCCCTAAAAAAAATCATCTAATCCTTTCATCATATTTCCTCTAAACCATCACCATAACAAATATGGAACTTCTTGTTTGTAGTCAGATCTTTACAGTCTCCCCTCCAAAGCCTGAATACGACGACACTTTTAGTACCTTCACAAATCGTCCAATACAAAATTCCCCAATCCTCACATATTACGGTAAAAAGCGGGAAGGGTCTAAAATAGCCCTCCACATCCACAAATTTTACCCAAAATTCTATGCTCAAGTGCCAAATTACTGTCTTATCAGCCCAATTGACTTCTGTTTCAAACTAGAAAAACTTTTTGACACAGCACTTCCTCCAATAATCCACAACATAACAGAAACATATAAATTTTCAATATACGGATTCCAAAAAGAAAAAACCCGGTTCTTTAAAATTGAAGTTTATAATGCTGAACATATTCGAAGACTTGGAGAAATTTGTCTTGATGGTATAGATGGTTATCAATTTCAACCATATGAAGCTCATATTGACACTTTTCAGCATTTTTATTCAGAATATGGGATGACAGGTATGGATTGGTTAACTGTAAATAAAATTGTTTATAGAATTGGAAGTGTAGGGATTATAGAAGAAAAAACACTTTATACTAAGGTTACAAAGTCAGCTATAGAATGTGATTGTATTTGTGATGATGTTCAGAAAAAAATGCAGTATATTGGTAAAGAGTTTGGGAATATAACTTTACCTCCTGTTTATAAAATATGGAAAGTAGGGTTTATATAGAAAGAGTTAGCTTTAAGGGCAGCGGATGGAGTTGAGCTTAATGAGAGGATGATTGATATACCAAGAGATTATGAGTTTCCTCAAGATTATATACGTCAAGCTGAGTTTTTAAATAATTACTTGTTGGTAAAAGAACTCCCGAGGTCAGGATTGGATTTTTTATGCCCTAAACCAAGAATGAATGAACCAGAAGTACAGATTAATTTTGAAGATGACCAAAAACTTATAGATCAGATACTTGAAATTTCGAAACCTAAACCTTTTGTCATGTCTCCACAGAAACAAGGGAAGACTTTAGAAATGATGATGAAAACTCCATATGAATATTCGATTTCCACACTTATTGAAAGGTTACATCCAGGGAAAGCTAGAGCATTTTATTATGGGATGTCTGAGCCTATACTTTTTAAATCAAAAATGCAGTATATTTGGAAACCTAAACCCCCAAGTTTTGGTGAAGTCAAATGTGGAATCAAATACAATATGCGCTGTAAAAATCAAGAAGTGTATATATCAAATCGTCGTGGGGATATGCTATCAGGTATATCAGATATCCAAATTTTAGAAAAGGTCAAAATAGGTTTTTTACCTGATTTTGCCTTAAAACTTGAAGCTGTGCAAACAAAAGCTGACCTTTTTTCAAATCAATATTTATACAAACCTCAACCTCCAAGCTATAATTATGTATTTTCCTCTCCAAGCTATAATTATGTATTTTCCTGTACACAACAAACATCTCAGGATTCTAATTTAAATCCTGTTAAAAAAAACATATCTTTAACCCCTAGAATACAAAAAAGCACACTAGTTCTAACAATTGTCTATATAGAAGTTTTTGTTAAAACACGGGATAAAAACTTACCCGATCCTGAAT